>VUYV01000336.1:244703-259855 GCA_008711295.1 Anarhynchus alexandrinus
GCCCCCAGCCCCGCCTGCCCTCACAGGAGCCCCCGGGCCCTCAGCCCGCCACCACAGGCCCCCCACCCCCGGAGGAAGGGTGAGAGGGCTCTCCCCTCCTCCGCCCCCGCCCTGCCGGCACTCACCGCGCTGCCCCCGATGACCGCTTCGTGCTTCTTCAGGCGGGACTTGAGGCTCTTCATGGCGCGGCCCCGGGCGGGCGGGCGCGGTACCGGCCCCGCGACGCGCACCCGCCGCCGCCACGGCCGGGACGAGCTGGCCCCCGCCCGCCGCGGCACCCCTAGCCCGCCGCCCCGCCCACCCGGTAATCCCAACCAATCGCCGCCCGCCCGCGCGGGCGCCGCGGCCAATCAGCAGGGAGAACGAGGGGAGGGACTTCCTCCTTTTAAAGGCTGCCTGAGGTGGGGGGGTGGGAGCGGCGTGGCGGGGGCGGAGTCTTACCCTGTGCAGAGCCGCCCGCCCGCCAGGGGGCGCGCTGCGGGCGGGGCAGAAGCACGCGGCAGGCAGTGCGCCGCTCTGGCGCCAGGGCAGCCCCTCAGGGGTACCACAGAGAGGGCGGCGGGGCCTCGCCGTGCTGAGGGTCCCGGCGGCCGGCGGGGCTGCCCCGCCGTGTGTGGCTGTGCCCCGGGGAGAGACCGCCTCCGTCCCTCCAGGCTTGCCGGGTTGGGGAGGGAGGACAGAGCTCCCAGGCCTGGTGGCGGGAGGGAGAGGGTAGGAGCCTGGCGCGTGCTTGCCAGGAGCGGAAAGCGCAAACCCACTGCTGTCCTTGCAAACATTCTCCCTCTTAATAAAGGAGTCGTTTATTCACAGGAGATCTTACAAGCCGAGTAAAGGCAGCAGTTAAAACAAGGTAATTAACTCCCTGCTTCTGCGTAAGGAATGTCTGAGGGTGGCAGTTTGCTTGGTTTGGTCGCAGCTTTGTTCAGCCCAAAGTCCATTTAACATCTCCTTTTCATCAAGTTACTCACAGCCCTGTCACACGCAATGGCCCAGCACTGGGAAGTTTAAGGTCACACACAGCTTTGAGACTGTTTAATTACAACCCATGGCTTGTGTTTAAACTCTAAAACCTTGCTTATTACAGCTGGATTGGAGTTATTCAATCAATATATGTCTCTAATGTAAGCAGAGCTCAAGGTAAATGTCACTGCTTTTTAATCAATTCAGGCAAACCATGCATTCAAACACTGAGGTTTCTCTCCAGGTCACCTGTTTAGAAGGAAAGATACCTGGTGCCTTAGAATATATACTATCGTTTCGTGCACATCAGTGTCACTGGGAAGTACCAACATGCTCCAAAATTAAAACTTTCCCCAGAGGAGTCAAACCGCCAGCCTAACCTCATCTAAAAGGGATTAAGTCGAGATTTGAACTCTCCGGAGAAATGATGTTCATGCTCTGAATGCCGTTTAATGGTTTCGGGGTTCTCCTCCCTAAAAAGCCATGCTTTCAGGCAACCTCTCTCCTTTCAGGAGCCACCTCCTTCCCCCTGTGGATGCCTCCACGCTTCCAAGGCACCGACAGAAACCCCGAGACCAGCTTCTCCTCAGAGGAGAAACAAACCACCTCTTGACACCTCTGTCATTCAGCCAGCCAGCACCACTCCGGCTCTCAAAGGCCGGTAAGTCCCCCTTGAACCCTGGTTCCCACCACTTCAGCCTGGCATTGCCCCCCTGTCGCCGCCGGCACAGGTAATCTGACCCTGCCTGGCACAAATCAAAGTGGTGTGGTGGGTAAAAACGACAGCGGCAGCTGGAAGCTGGTGAGCTCAGGATTCCCCGCTTATTTTCTACCCATGGTAGTTTCCTTTGGTGGTTTCCTTTAGTTAGCCGAAGGTACAGAATTGAAAAAGCAAATTCCTAGAGCGCAGCCAAGCCACAGCACCTCAAAAGGGTGTTTGCGTAAGGACCTGCACAAACATGAGCCAGCAGTGTTCATGTCCACTCACGAACCCAAGCGCAAAGCTAAGCCCCAGCACCAGTCTAACCTGGGGCGGATGAACTGGTTTGAGTTGATCAAATCAGAGATTGTTTGCCGAGTTGTAACAGAAAGTAGTTGGTTCATTAAAAATATGGTTTTATTACTGAAAGTTTCAGCTTTACAAAATATTATCAGACTTTCAGGACCAAGCTAACAGCAGTAGCTTTCTCCTCCTTCCATGAATTTTATGCTGTTTAACAGAAGCTCATTCTGAGACACTCCAGTACGAGGGAAAGGGGAAAGCAGAATTTTAAAAATAACTCCTTGCTATCATGTCAGTGCTGAGAAGCTGCCCATAGCGGTTCCAAGTGCTCAACCAGTTCCAGAGCCGTTCCCTGTCCCCAGATAATCGCACGCATACATGCGTTTGCACCAACCAGCTGGGTCTCTGCTCTTCAGAAGGCTCAGCAGCCGCTGCAGTAAGAGGACCGCATCTGCTTTGGGAACCAGCTTCCTCCTGCTGGAGTCAATCATGGGTGAAGCTTGTCCCAGTCACACAACGTTTCTCACTAGCCCGCTCTGTGCAGGGTAAAGCAATCGGCCAGAGCGGAGCCTTCCCCTTTTTTCACCCCTGTCAAAGCAGAAAGCTCCCTCTCTGAACACCATCGTTCAGCCCTAGTGATGCATGTGTCAGCACAAGAACAAGATGTCTCACGTTAAATAGCTAGGGACTGACTTGTACATTTGACTGGCATCCAGGCCGTACACGTTCAGGAGGGAACCCAGCTCATCTCACTGCCTCAGCAGCACGTCCTGCAGCTCTCACCTTTGACTCACCCGCCCAAGCCGGGCCGTAGCAGTGCAGTCTGGACAGACATCCATGCTCTGACCACTGTGCCAGAACTATTCCCAGATTCTGGACGCATCTACTACAGTCTTTTTCTCCAGGCTTCTCACTTTGCTCTCCAAATTAATTCAAGCTGCTGCTGCTAAGATTCTTGGCATGTAGTTCCCACTACATCACCCCTCTCCTCATCCCATCTCCTCTCTGCCTATTAGCTAGATACATCCTCGTTTGTTCTGCAGTACGCTCTCACCATCACTCTATTACCAGTTCTTGGCTTCCATCGCCTCATTACCCACTCCTCTGGCTAGACTTTCTCCCAGCTCTCTTGTAAGTGAGACGAGCCAATACACGCCAGTCTGCTCAGCTTGTATTTGCTTTGCGTGGGCACAAAGAGTAAAGCACAACCTGAGGGTGGTTAGATAAGGTCACTTCACTGCTGACAAACAGAGAGACCAAATGGAAATTTGCTGCTCTTGCTGGAGATTTGTTCCACTGTCTCCACAAATCCACATATTTCTTTCTCAGTGACTTTATCCTTCAAACCACAGGTTTCTTTGGAACAATGACTGACACGGGCTGTACGTCTCCTTGCACACTGACATAGGGTTTGGTGGATGCCCATTAGATGTTCCTGCATCAGCATTACTGCGTACGTGGTAGCTGCTGTACGCGCTCCCCGCTGCCGTGGGTGGCCAGCCACAGGGACTGTCCAAGTCCTGCCGAGCACGGCAGGGCTGCATGCACCAATACACTTAGTGCCGTTTCAGTAACCGTGGCTAAAATCTGATCTAAACAAGCAGCTTATGTAGCTCCGAAACTATCACACCCTGTATCTGCTCAAATGTTTCATTTTTGTGACAACCTTCGCTTACAGCAGCACAACAAAGGGTATGTTTATTCCAACAACGTTTGTGTGATAAGTACTGAGTTAATGGCACACAAAATTTGCTGGCCGGTCCTCTAACAGGCCTGGGATCTAATTAATCTCTGGCAAGATCCCCTGAAATAGAAGCAGTGTTGGCCTGCACATCTAGCAGTTGAGACAAACTAATTGGAGCCAAGCTGTACAGGAGGAAGGAATAGCTTCACCGTGGCAGAGGGTTTTTCAGAGTTACAGTGCCAAAGCCTGTGTTTCTGCTCTATTAGAAGAGCACCGTTTGTGCAATTCTCTTACCCGCAGTCAGAGTTCAAGGAGAAGTATTTGAGTCAGAGTCACAAACTAGCACAAAGCTAGGTGGTCACGCACTCCAGCAGGTGAGGTGATACCGACTTCCTGAGCTTGTGCGCAACAGAGACAACTGAGCAGCGGGTTTCCGTCCGGACTGTGACTCCGGGACCTCCACCTACGCTCAGTGACGTCTGCCTGCGGCCACGCAGGGAGCTGGCTGGGGAGCATCCTCTGAACAAACCACCGCTTGGCAACATCTGTCTCCAAAAAGAGTCTCAACAAGCTTTGGTTCTCAGCTATTTTATAAGACAGAAAAGCAGATCAGCCTGAATATATTACACTTCTCCAGGCGTTTGGCTAATCAATCAGTTTGTAACAGGACATAAAAATCAAACCCTAACATGACAGAAAGGGAAACACACTCCTCACTTTCTATTTCTACCTGGGTCATTAGATTACCCAGCCACTTCCTGCATCACTTGCTGCCCTAATCATCCGGATAAATTAATCCCCATGCCAGGCACACGCATGGAGGAGGATATAATTTTGTCTCCCTTTGCTCTTGAGCCCATGAAGAGTCAGTCTTCACTGCAAGGATACAGCGAGGCCTTGCTCTAGGGTGTCTTACACCCCATCTCACATGCAGGCTCACGGCGGGATGCAGTGCAGCGGGCAGAGGCACACTTCTCTGTCCGGTGCCTTTCTGAGCTGGGTCTCGTGCCCACACCACACACCTCCCGGGAGCAGCCTGCAGAGATGGCCACACAGAACCAGAGCACGGACGCAGCCACGGGCGCACCAGGTGGGCACCGGAGCCTGGCTGCGCTGCCTGACACCGACTCCCACCGTCCCCTACAGCCGCTTCTCCCCATCCCCGAGAAGCACCAGCCATGAGTGCACAAACCTGCCCGCACATCTCGCTGCCACTGTGCTGGGGATGGGGAGGAGACACGGCCGCAGGTATGAACAAGCAAGCAGTGTCTTTTACAGCACACAGCCAAAGCAATCCAGTGTCCAGGCTTTCATTTTACTCCTTTCGCCCCCATTTTGTTCTGGGTTCCAAGAAAGGGAGAAGGGAGGAAACATGTTTAGACGGAAACCTCCATGCAGCCAGTGTTTACACACTGTGCTCCTGAACCAGTCTGGCACGATGCCGAGCTTAGGGAAAAACAAAGCGTGTGCCAGCCTCTTGGGAGCCGAATTTGACAAAAGCTCGGCTGCCAACTTGGCTGCTCTCGCTTATTACTAGCGGCTCTTTCCGACCAGTGCCTGGCAGTCACGGGAAACGCTCAGCCCTGCACACGAAGCACAGTGCCCACACCGAGCGCGAGACCGTGCCTGTCGTGGAGAGCTGCCCGTGCGTAACCAACGGGGCAGCAGTGGCAATGGAAACAGGTGGGATACGACTTTCCAAAGCTGTACGTCAGGTCAGAAGTGGGTGTAGAAACTAGGGCTGCTGCCTACCGCCAAGACAGCCAACAGAACAGGCTGTCCTGTGCATTCATTACTGATTAAAACACACCCCAGAAGAAGATAACACCCCAGAGGAAGGGAATCTGTTTTGGCAGTGGGAGCGGGTAAAGCTCAGGTTGTGGATGAAGACTGAGACAGAACAGCTCCTTAGTTTTTTCCACACAGGCACGCGCAGGGACGCGGCTAATTAAATTTTTGTGACTGCATAGGACTCTAGTTCCAGTTGTAAGGGGAAGATTTGGAAATATGGCTAGGGAAGATGTAAAGGCATCTTTTCTTGCGTCTCCAAGCCTTGCCAAGCACCTCTGCTGCTGAGAGAAAGCAGATATGTTTTCAGAGAAGTGAAATTGTTGTGATGAGGCAGCAGCACTGAGAGACAGCCAGTAAACCTGTGATGTTTTTAGCGCTGTGGTCTGCAGCATCTGTGTGACAAATTCTATTAATTAAACAGCACATTCCAACAGGTGGAAGGGAGCTGAATTTCCAAGTGAAACTAAAGGCAGTGTGCTGCATACAGACTGCAGTGTTCACCTCAGAAAGCTGCGCTTGAACTCTGTGTAACACGCACTGTGGTCATACCCAAGGTTGTGAATGCTGCATAGCCAGAATTAGAAGCAGAAGTGGGTGCAAGAAACATACCAAAACCTTCTGACATTCACATATGCATCAGGAAATTGTCTCCATTAGATTCTGGTCCCCCAGAAAGAAAAGTGGGTTTTTCTGCTGCCTCTGTTTATCAGCAGTAGTAGGCAGGAGCTTCAGTCAGATAACGCAACTCCTGTAAGATAGGAGCTTCTGCCCAGGGGCCTCCCGGGATGCCACGGTACCCTGGGCAAATCTGCAGAGAGTGAAACAGCGAACACTGCGCAAACGGAGAGCCCAGTGTAGCCCCGCAAGGCCCAGTGGATTAGCAAAGCAGTTCAGGAATGGCCGTGGAGGCAGAAAACACGAAACGAGCATCTGGAAATGTGGAGATTCTGAACTCGTTCTGTAAGCACTCCCTAACAAGCAACTAGTCCGTGGGCTGGCTTACAGCAGAGAGCCGAAGGGGAACCGCGGGGGCTGTGTCGTTCTGGCAGGCTCTTAAACCGTCCAGCAGCCGTGGCTGCCTCCGCTCAGAGCAGAGGCAAAGGGAACATCAGTAACCTCCGTGCCTGGACCAGTGCTGCCGGGGCTGGGCCAAGTGAAATATGGCAATGGCAAGACAAAGCCCCATCACCCGTGGACTGGTTTGGTCACAGAGATAAAGCCTTACCATAAATACAGTAACAGGGAGGACAGACAAATGGAGGGGATAAAGAGAAGTGATAAGGAGACTGAAGGAATGTAAAGATCAAAAGGAACTTAACCAGACCTGAATGCCTTCCTGTGCCTGATAGAACAGACTAGCCAGGGAGTAACCCTGCTCCGGTTTAATGACTGATTCATTTGCAGTGAAAGAGAGAGGGAAAAATGCGTCTCTGTGGGAACATATAGTGTGCAAATCCATCTGAACTCTAGCGGAGCTGCAGACAGGTCTTCAGAGAGACAATGCTCTGTCTATGGGGAACCAGCCCGGTTCAGGGGAAAACATCTCAAATGGCTGTTTGTCGTTAGCACGTCTTTCTCCATCCGCCCTGGATGGGTTTTGCTGGCTGCCTACCCTGGAAACCAGAGCTCCTAGGCAACACCGGTCGCAGTTTCCAAAGCTTTAGCAGTGGAGTCAGTAGCAAAGGGAAAGCTCTTCCTGAGCTTCTTATCCTTGTATGCATGGTGTCTGAGGTTGGACCATCAACAGCTCGGAGCCTCGTTTAAGCTCAAATGGATCAACAGTGAAACCAGAGCCTCTTGACCTTCAGTAGCTCCCTCACACCACGTCTCCTCTTGGGAACTCCTGTCAGCACAGGAGAGATCCTTGATTCATTTTTAGGTTGATGAGGAGCAAAGCAAGCAGGGGCTCAGGTTTGCAACCATCCAGGCATGGATTTGCAGTGTAATAATAGCAACCACAGCGAGTCCCACAATAACCCTAAACAGCGGTGTCTCCTGAAGCCAGAGAAACACCACACAGCTCTCCAAGCCTTGCAAAATAGCTTCATTATCTCTGCCATGCTTTGCCTGCTCTCCATCTGGTCTGATCAGCGGGAAACCAGCAGGGTCTGAAATCCTGCCTTCTGCTCAGAGAGCAGCTGAACCCGCAGCAGCAAACCCGGGGTGCGCAGGAGGGGCGAGAACAGAGCTGAATCAGAGGAGAAAGGGGAGGCAGGCTGAGGGATGCACGGACCCCCGGGATGACGCAGGGAGAAGAGGAGTGCCTGGGGTGATCTGTGGGGCTGGCACAGGGCTGTCAGCACGCAGCCCCGCTGCCCGGTCCATGCACCCGCCGATCTCATGATACTGCAAAATAAACCTTCTGCCTGCGCTTGCTGCTCCCTCTTGGATGCTGGCCGATGGGAAACGGGGTGTGAATTTCCAGTGAATGGGATTTGGTTCTGGAAAGGAGCTTTGGCTCGTGCTAGGCAGCAATCTGTACACAAATCCGGGAGCCAATCTAGCTGTAGAGCAGAAGCTTCGGCCCTTGGAACAGTCCTGGAAGAAGGCGGCACGCTGTGTCCTAATTCCCCTGTGCCTCCCCGCAGCATGCGGGACAAAGCCACCAGGCAGCGAGAGGCTGCCTGAAATACCTGCCCGTTCGGTTCAGCAGCCGCGTAACATGAGCCTGCTCTGTGCTGCAGCGCTGCGACAGCTATTCAAGGATGGATTTTCTCAAAGTCTTGTCATTTCAAGAGAGAGGGAAAAAAAATACCCATGGGTCAAAGCATCCAAACAGCCTGAGAATTACTATGAAAGGAGTCCTTTCCTCTGCCCCTTTCACGTGCTTTTGCATGTGCCAAGTACCAGGGCACGCTCAAAGCAGACGCCAGACACTGTCTCCACAGTCAAGGGCTCCTCCGGCACCGCCGGGATGGAGCGTCTCCCCCAGGAGGGCACATACGCCCCCGAGCATCCCACATGGGCTGCTCACTGGCTCTCGAAGAACTCGCTTCCCTGGCCACATGGGCAACTTCTGCTCCTAGACTTGGTGCCTACATTCAGGGCTTATTTTAGCTGGTGAGACTCCAGCCCTGCTAAATGGTGTCAGTCTTCATCTCTCTTAGATTTTGTTATTCGAACATACCTGTTTGCTCAGTTACTGGGGCTGAGTGAGCAATCTGTGTTGTAACTCCATCGATAAAATAACCTCTGTCCTGCTAACAGGGCAGCTTCCACTTTCAAATTCCTCCTTGCATAGGCATTCAAGAGTGGCCTCTACAGCGAGAGCCTCTTAAACACTAAGCTACGCAGCACCGATCCCCCGCGTGTGTGCGATTGCACAGCGCCGCTCCCTCTCCCCCGGCCCCGGAGGGCGCCGGCAGCCTGGCACGGCGTGTGCAAGGGCAGGTAGAAGCACGGGTAAATCCATTTCAGTTCCAGTTTGCTGGACTGGGGTGAACTCTGCCGTAGGATTTACCCCACGTCATATTCCACTCCAGAGCAGACAGCTCCATGGCCACGTCCTCCCTGCGTTTCCAGCTCAAACGAAAACAGGAGGAGCCTGAGTTACTTCGGAAGTATTAACTACAAAGACTTGGAAAACAAGGGTCAGGATGAAGCGAGCAGTGAAAAGCATTGAAACTGGGGACTGAACAGTCTAATACAAAATAATAATAAGTGTTAAAAAATCCAAAGCTGAGGAGATTGTGTTCAGGCACAAAGCCTTCCCTTCCGCGAACTCCAGCGCAGCAAGGCAAGCCCCTCCAGCGCAGTGCGCTCTGCGGTGAAGCGGGCAGGTCCATACAGATGTGCGCTACCTGCACGGACGTGGAAGGTTCGTGGCTAAGATTCGGGTCCTGGTTTGCACATTCAGGCCTGGAGAAAATAACCCAGTGTACTCCCAGAGTGCCATTAGCCCCCTGGGCCGGCCATGTCTCACGTGGACCCACTCAGTCGCCACCTCTCCACGGCAGGAGTCTCTGGCGTGCCCAGTGCCGCTGGTCGGGCATTAGCAGGGGTGTTTATGCTAACGCTAATAAGCCACTGCTTTAATGTGTCCTCGGCAGAGTGTTCCAGGCTGCCTGCACACATCACTGCGCTGATTTACGGCTGCTGTACATTTTGAGATTTTTGTCATTTGTACTGATGAGGGAAAGAAAATTACTTGTATTTTAAATAAAAGCTGAAATCCTGGAGCACAAGACCCAAACACTGGGGAAGAGAGCCTGTTGCCAAGCCACCCTAATCCGAGCACTTTCCTCCTCTGTATTTGGCATTCCTGATAATGGAATTTGGACTACAGCTAATGCTGATTAACATTTCCATGTTAGTTATTTCACGTAATCTTTTCTCCAGCTGTGGCAGAGACTAGAAACACGCCATTTATACTTGTTCAGTCTCTGATTAAGCGTGCTCTCCTAGCTCTCGCCAGCCAAAGCCACTGAGAATGAAAGGCTACTATGTTTAACTGGTCCTAATATGGATCAATTCCTAAACGCAGGAATGGTGTCCTTTCCCTATAAACCTCCGCCTGGATAACAAGATTTTGATTGCAGGCTAATCCTGGGGTGGGAAAGCGGCGGTGGGCAATTGGTGTGAAGCGTGGGAGGGAGGCAGAAACGCCGACACGAATGAGCACTGCGCTTTTTAGTGATGGAGCACTGGTAACCGCCAGCCCATAAATAATACATCTAATTTTACACCTGTGCTCATTCTTCCGTGCTGGGAATCCAGTGCAGATATACTGCAGTCTAAAATTAGAGTATGTTACAGACATGATCTTTAACATGTTAAAAGTAGAAACGTGCCAATGGAAGCAATGTTCTCGCCCCATCGCTCCAGCCTGTTTCCACTGGGGGTTGGCAGGAACATACCAGACACTGCTTGGGGGCACCTGCAGTGTTTGGTTACATGGCTGAGACAGCGTGGCACAAACGTGGCCCCCGGCGGGACCGTGTACCCCGGCACGGCACTGCGTGCCACGCTGCCTCGGAGCTCTGCCCAGAGCAGCCCCCAACTGCTTTTGAGGGGAAAGGGGGTTTGGGGGGTCAAAGGAAGGGGTCCAGAGAAGGCGCTCTGAAGGTGGACCACTGAGACTTTCAGGCACAAGCAGCAGGGAGGAGATGCAGCTTGAGCTCTGTGGACCCTTACACCCACCTGCGGATGTCGGCTCTATGGCAGGACCGGCAATTTATTTGTCTCGATGTGCAGGCAGGTGAGGTTACGGCTGCCGCCCAGGTTCAGCTGGGGCAAAGAGACACATCAGAACAAATTATGGGGAAGAGCTGCTGATGTGCAACTCCCATGAGAAAGAACAAACAGGAGAAGCTGCTCCCCAGCCGCTCCCAAGGGCTAATTGCTGAGAGCGATGGACCAAGAAGCACGCAAGGAAGGCCCAAGCAAGTAATTATCCCGCCTCAAGAGGAGGATAACCACCCCCATCTGCAGCCAGGTTCAAGCGGAGGCTCGGAGGTTCACGTGGGTCAGGGCTCCCGACCAGCAGCCCCGTCGCGCTGGTTTGGGTGGGGTGGAGGTACCGGCCCTGGGCTGGGCTGGCGGCAGGACCAGGACATCAGGACTGGCAAGGGCTGCTGGCAGCAGGCAGGAGCCCTGGCGTTCCTCACTCCTGGGGTCCCCAGGGATCCCACGGCATGACTGATGTACTTAGGGCAATCCAGGGGGTAAACAGGGAAAAGTGAAAAATCCCTTGAAAATCAGCACAGCACAGCCCCTGCCATGCAGCTCTCCTGTCCTGTTCCAGTGTCCCTCGGGTGTCAGCAGGCATCGCAGCCGCAGTGCTGGGCAGCCGAGAGCGCCGGGAACCTGCCCTGCCGTGTTACAGGACCCGCGAGCGAAGGGCTGACGCCGTCCCTTAAGCACTGAGCATCTTCGCAGCCTCAGAGGGGATGGGGCTCGGCAGCTGAGGATGCCGGTGCATGGGGAGGTGACCGGGAGCAGAGCTGGAAGAGACCACAGAGTCCCCAGGTCCTCATCTGTGGAAACCTGCCCTTCCCCGCGGTTTAAAGAAATGGGGATGAGAGAGAGAGAGGAGAGAGAGAGAGACTGGAGATGCACATCCCCATGGTGGCAGGGCCAGAGAGGGGAAAAACCTTGAGCTGCAGTCTGTGGGGCTGCCCTGCCACCAGGTACGCTCCACAGGGAAGCAGCGCTTCGCTCCTTGGATTATTTGTTGTTGGAGCCTCAAAAAATTAGAGTGTGGAGTTTTTTTGCAAGCGGTAACTGTGCAGGCAGGAACTCCAGAGCCCCCTTCTGACCCCTCCAGAGGTGTTTTGAAATATTTTAAAAGGTTTAAATTGGCAGCAGATTTTTCATGAGTTGTTTGCGGGGAAGAGAATGGGATGGAAATCACTAATTACCTGCCACTGATTAAGACGGAGCTCTCCCAGCCACCCCTGCGTGCCAGCTGCCCCATGGCAGAGCCGCCCGGTGGGACCCGCGGTGGGGTCGGGTCAGGCAGCGCCTGCGGGAACCCTGAGCCATCTCAGTGCCAACTGGGAGACCACCCTCGGGCGTGTCTGCCCCAGCCCTGACAGAGCCGGCATTGTTGGGGGGCTGCGGGGCTCGCGGGGATGATGTTCAGCCCGTTTCCATGGAGACCTCAACAATGAAGATAAGAGATGAGAGAGGGGTGGGAGCTGCATTAGTCCGATTCAGAGAGCTTTGCCCCTGCATAATAAATCCCTCGTTTGTGCAGAAAGGGGACGCCGGGTTTCCACTCTCCACCCAATTAAAAAACAAAAGCAGTGATTGCAGCAGCAGGAGCGTCCGGCTGATAACGCGCCTGCAGCTCAGCAGGGCAGCCGCCCCGGCCACCGAGCCAGCGCACAGCGGGGTGCCTCCGGGCTGGTCTCCACCGTGCCGAAGCCGCTCTCCTTTTCCCTTGGGTGTGCACAAGGGCTGTCGCAGGGCCAGGAGCCAAGGCGGATGCTCCGCGCCGTCTCCCATGCACAGGCTCCCAGGTTCAGGTGTGGCCATACCTCACCGGAGACCCGCAGACCCTCGTCTGCTGTGCTGGGGACCTGGTAAAGCCACCATGGGACCAATGCATGAGGAAACCTCAGCAAGAGCACAGCAGGAGGGAACGGGGGCTGCGTTTCATCCCGGACACCAGCTCGGCGCTGCAGACGAGCAGGAGCCACAATCATCAGCGCACCGCAGCCCGAAAGGCTCAACAATGACGATAACAGCATCCAGCAGTAACAAATGCAACAACAGGAGAAATATTCTTGAAACGGCAGCTTTGCCAGGAGCCAGCCCCAGTTAGGGACCAGCTGGTATCAGCTGGGACCAGAGGGGTTTACCCGCTGGCAGCATGTCCTTCCCTGCCGTGCCCCACTGCCCCGTGTGGGTGATCCTCACCCGCCTGCACCGTGGCCACCACTGCCCTCTCCCAGGGCCATGTCCCCGCCGGCCTCTGCCCCATCCCGCGAGAGCCCCGGTCCGATGCCCTTCCGGGCGCTGCTCAGCCAGCGGCACGAACCACCTGGGATGCCATGGAGAGATTTTCAGCCATGAGCAGCCTTCCCACCGAGCTTCTCCGGCCTCACCTCCGCAACCCCGATCCGCCGAGGGCTCTGACGCCGGGGACAGGTGGCTGCGGGCTCTCAGGGTAACGTCAGCCCCGGGTTTTATGTCAGCATCTCTGCCAGCCCCAGGGAGGCCCATGGGGCACCTGCCTCTTCCCTGCCTGCTGCCCACAGTCCTCCCAAACGCATTTCCAGGCAGGAGCAGAGCAAGACAGAGCGGGCAGGGACCCAAAGCTGCGGTTGCCCGAGGCGTTGCTCCCGGCGAACCCTACGCTGGCTGGCAGGAGGGCTGTCGCGCGTGGCGTCTGGGCAGGGACGCTCCATTACCCCGTAGCCCCCCAGCCAGCGCCTCCCCGAGCCTGCCCGGGGCCCAGACGCAGCCCCTCGGGGACAGCTGAGTAGCTTCTCCCTCTGGTGACACCACAGGAGGCTCTGAGCGGGCAGGCTGGGTGCATGGCACCATCATCATCCCCGCCTCAGCAAGGGGGACTGCTGCCAGGAAGACAAACCAGGTCTACACCGCAACAGCATGGGGACCAAAGGGAGAAACCGGTGCTGTTTTGAGGGCGCGACAGCAGCTTGGGGGATTTTCTGTCTTTTAAGCATCATCTCATTTTTCTATTGAGGGATTTGGGACTTCCTCAGCCTGGTCGGTGTTCACCAGCTACAGCTCTCAGACCCGCGGGGCAGAGGGAGGGCAGCCCCTTCCCCACACTCCGGCTTCCAACAGGGGAACGTCCCCAAGCCCCCGCGGGTTTGGCAGGACCCTGCCCCGCTCCAGCACGCCCTGGCAAGCAGCTTGGCTCTCCTGACGGCTGCCTCCTTCCCGGGACTGAATCCAGCACCCAAAATCCGGGTGGAAAATGGTCTGTGTCAGAGCACGGGGGGCAGCTGCCCGCATAGGGCCCAAGGCCCAAACGGCGGCGTGCCTGGCCCAAAACGTCTCCTGGCCCACACAAAAGCTTTAGGCAGCGTCACAAGGCAAACAGACTTTAATGCAAAGGTATGCGCAGGCATGTCTGGGCACCCGGGCGCTTTCGCAACCCACCCTCGGCAGCTGAGCGCCTTTGGGGAGCCGGTACAGACCTCCGGGGATGCCCCTGAGAGCTCCCGTGCACCAGAGTCAGAACAAGGACAAGTTTCACTTCCCAGAGGACAACTGGAGGCTGCACAGAGGGAAAACAGCGCAGCTTCTCTGCTGGTCCAGCACCGCCGGGATTGGGGATGCAGGAGGGGCCGAGCGCCTCGCAGACTCGCGGCACGCTTGGGGCATCTTCCCTCTGTGCGACAGCAGTGGCGCCACGCACTGTGGAAGGGCGCCTGGTGAAGTTAGGAGGGCCAAGCCCTGCAGTTGCTCTGCTGTCCGCAGCCTTCGCTAGGAGGATGAGGAGTTTCCAGCGAGACAGTTTTGTAGCGACTGGGGGAGTCGCAGGGAGTTAGCAGAGGTCTGGGAGCAGTTAGAAACCCCGTTCTGATGAGGCAGGTAGCCACACCGCCGGCATTTTGAAAAGGAAGACTTTTGGGGTAAAACATTTTTTTTTGTGCAACATTCTCCAAATTTAAACAACAAAACCAAAAAAACCCAACAAACCCCAAACTTCCTAAAGCATTGGTGCCCCCCTGCTCCGTGAGGACACGCTTTCCTGCAGCCACCCCATGTGGCCCCGGGGACGCGAGGGGACGGAGTGAGTAAGGGAGAGAAAAAAGAGAAAATGAGAAGAAAACCAATCAAGAAGTAAAAGTCGCGCAGCCCCGTATTTCATGTGCAGAATTCGTTCCAATGCACCATTTGCCCACAGCCTTTCAAAAACTTCCTGCGCTTCCCTGCACAATCCCCAGCAGCGCAGGGAACCGATGGGATGTCCCAGCAAGTCGGCTCTTAAAAGCCGCTCACGGGAGGAGTGGCACGCGGCGTCGTGGGGGGACGTGGGGCTGCGGCGCAGGTCCCTGCCCCCTCAGGGGCATCACCCCGCGGGAGCCTTTGCCACCTATTTCAAAATGAAAGCGCGGGGGGAAGGGGGGGACTGATCTCGGCCACCGCTTTCAGGCTGTGACACCCGCGCTGTCACCCAGGCTGTGACCTCCGCTGTCTCCGGGGATGTGAAGGAGGGAGCATGCAGGCGCGCTTGTTTTTTCCAGCTCCATTAGCTGTGCTAACGAAGTAATGACATCCCTCTGCAGTCCC
>VUYV01000336.1:261377-296183 GCA_008711295.1 Anarhynchus alexandrinus
TGCAACATTCTCCAAATTTAAACAACAAAACCAAAAAAACCCAACAAACCCCAAACTTCCTAAAGCATTGGTGCCCCCCTGCTCCGTGAGGACACGCTTTCCTGCAGCCACCCCATGTGGCCCCGGGGACGCGAGGGGACGGAGTGAGTAAGGGAGAGAAAAAAGAGAAAATGAGAAGAAAACCAATCAAGAAGTAAAAGTCACGCAGCCCCATCTTTCACGTGCAGAATTCGTTCCAATGCACCATTTGCCCACGGCCTTTCAAAAACTTCCTGCGCTTCCCTGCACAATCCCCAGCAGCGCAGGGAACCGATGCGATGTCCCAGCAAGTCGGCTCTTAAAAGCCGCTCACGGGAGGAGCGCCACGCGGCATCGTGGGGGGACGCAGGGCTGCGGCGCAGGTCCCTGTGCCCTCAGGGGCATCACCCCGTGGGAGCCTTTGCCACCTATTTCAAAATGAAAGCGCGGGGGGAAGGGGGGGACTGATCTCGGCCACCGCTTTCAGGCTGTGACACCCGCGCTGTCACCCAGGCTGTGACCTCCGCTGTCTCCGGGGATGTGAAGGAGGGAGCGTGCAGGTGCACTTGTTTTTTCCAGCTCCATTAGCTGTGCTAACGAAGTAATGACATCCCTCTGCAGTCCCAGGAGGAGGAATTGTTTCCAGGATGATTTAGTTGCTCCTGAAAGGCTGCTTTAGAGAATAAACTAATTAGCAGGCAGCCTTTGTTTCTGGATTTAGCAACCCTTCAGTGCAAATTAAAGGTGATGAGCAGCGTCGGAGCCCAGCGCTGCACGCGAGCCTCGCCACGCCGGGCGAGGAAGAAACATTTCCCTGTGAGGGCGGTGAGCCCCTGGCGCAGGTTGCCCCGAGAAGCTGTGGCTGCCCCATCCCTGGAGGTGTTCAAGGCCAGGTTGGACGGGGCTTGGAGCAACCTGGGCTGGTGGGAGGTGTCCCTGCCCAGGGCAGGGGGGTGGGAATGAGATGATCTTGAAAGTCCCTTCCAACCCAAACCATTCGGTGATTGTATGAATCAAGGGTGATGCAAAACCGCTTGGGAAACGAGTCATGGGCAGTGGGTGCTCGCCACAGCACTTCTGCGATCATCGGGCATCCTTCCTCATCCCTCCACCCCACTGGGGGCTTTCGGTCAGCGTCAGCTGGGGGAGATGGTAGAGAAAACTGCCCTGGCCATTTATCTGCTGCGCTTCAGCTTCCTCCTTTGCCCACTGTAAATCTTTCCTTAAAGGTGCTGACCTTGGCTGAGGGACTGGGGTTTGTCCGTGGCTCCTGGGGTGTCCCCAGGCCCCCCCCTCTCCCTCCCCCAGCTGCGGGTGAGCGCCTGCAGACCTCTCGACCCCCCGGGCAGTAACTCCAGTCTTTTCCTTTCTCTGCCTCCTGTGCTAGAGAGCAGTCTCCCTCTTTACACAGACATTTAACAGCATCGGGGGGGTTTGGGCGATGCTTTGCAAACGGGTTTGGAGAGGAGCAGCCGTCTGCTGCCGCAGCTTTTGGCATAGTGGGCTTCAGGTTTGCCGAGCAAGGAGCAAAGCCGGGCCTTGCAGAGGGACACGGTGCTCCTCAGAGCATCTGTTCCCCACACGCACTGTCTCTCCAGGTTCTCAGACCTGGTGTAAGATGCCGAGGGGGATGAAAGAGAAAGGGAATGCCATGGAAACCAACACCTAATGGTGGCACCCAGCAGCAGCCGCTGGAGGGTCCTCGAGGGGAGACGCGGGTTCTGGCAGACCCAGACACCCCCTGCTCCCTCCCGGCCCCACAGCAGCTGCAGAAATCTGATTACGACACGCAGGACGGCCACGCAGGCAGCTGCCCTGCAGTGGGGCCGGGATGTCTCGGGGATGCGTTCCCCGGGGGACACCGGGGGGTCCATCAGGGTGATGTGCCGGACACTCGGGGAGTGTGCGCCGCGGGTGCTCTCCGCACCTCTCCACCGTTCAGCTCGCTAATTCCACTTTGTGTTACTAATTAGCAGGAGTGAGAAGGGCAAGGCTTTGGCATAATCCCCACGTGGCATTAGAGCGCGGGCAAAGCCCGCTGAGCGCCCGCACGCAAAAGCCTATTGCAGTTAATAGGGACCCACACGTCGACTTAATGGACTTTGGCTCGAGCCCCGCGGGGGGACCTCTTAGCTCTTCTCTCCCTGCTGTAAGCTCCTTATCTCTTGCGGGGCGGCGACGCGGGCACCTCCAGCGCCACGGCTCCTTCCCGCACAGCCCCTCCGTCCCGGGCAGCCGCAGCGGAGAGAGGTGTCGGGGCAGCGGTGCCACGTGCGGAGCCACCGTGCAACACGTCCGCACTGAGAGCGGAGAAACGGTGCTGTTGGGCCCGACGCGCTGCGCCCCGCGCATCCCAGAGCACCGCAGACCCGGAGAGGACACCGGGGAAGTGTTTGTGGGGGGAAGTGCTCACCTGTAAGGATGCCATGGCTTAGCTTGGGTGATGTCGCAGCGAACACGCGGCTTCCTCCTCTCCTCTCCCGTCCGCCCCGCGGAGTCAGCGCCGCAGCCGAGGCAGCCAAGCTCGCAGAGGTGGCTCGTCCTGAGGATGGAAGAGCATTAGGATCTCGTTTGGCACAAACTGCTGCCGCGCTGGGCAGATGCTGAATGGCAGCAGGGAAACAAGGCGAGGATGCACCCAGCCCTCCCGCACCCCACGGCGCAGGAAATCACCCTCGGATTGGAGCAAAGGACGGAAAAAGGCGAAACAATGCGTGGGGCAGGATACGGGGCTGAAGTGCCGGCACTGCCCAGCACCGCCTTCCAGCTGCAGAGCCGGGGTCACCCCGAGGGGCACAGTCGATAACCACCGCTCATCAACAACCTCCTAAATAAAATGATTTTCCATGTTCCCCTTCTGCAGGAGGGAAGGTGTCCAGCTGAGCTCCCCCGGGCTTGGTCACCCCGTGCTGTGCCGGGAGGGAGACAGGGGCTCTTCCCAGACTGCGTCCCACTCCGCTGCCCCACTCCCAAAAGCCCCCTGGTCCAGGCCACCTGGTTTGGGCTCCAGCACTCCCCATCTGAAAACCCTTCATTTCCTCCTCCGCAAGCGCTGCCTCAGCTTCTCCGGCGGGTTTCACCCTGTCCCAGGCACATGAAGCTCTGACCCCACAAGCACATGCGGCTGCCCAGGGGCTGCGCCAGCCCGAGGGCACCTCTGAGTTCACCATCCGCCTCTCCAGGGACACGAGAACCAGACGGACATAGGGATACTGGCACGGCTCCGATCACTCACTCCTTCCCGTATCTCGCTCCAAAGAGACTCAGCTAACGAGGGAGATGAGCCCCCAGCGGTGGGCTGGCCTCGGACCTGCGAGGTCGCTGTGCCTTGGGACAGGTCACATGTGCCAAGCAGCACTTGGAGCAGAGGGTGCTTTTATTTGAGTGGGTACGAGGCACACGTTGCAACCCTTCACCTTGAGAGAGACGCAGCCTGTCCTTCAGCAGGGCTTTAACTCCCCGCTCAGCATGAAATTGCTGTTTGGAAGCTGATAATTAACGCCTCGGGCCAGGAGAGCTCTCCCTCCCCAGGAAGAGTGATGAGGAGCAGAGGCACCACTGCACCAGGCACGTCCGCTCCCCAGGGAGGCCAAGTGCCACAGGAGCGAAACCCTGGGAACCTTCTGCTCCTGCAGCCAGAACATCCCTTACCTGAAACACCGCGGGACGGGGCCGCAGGACGGGGCTGCAGCACTCACAGAATCTCCCAGACTGGAAAAGCCCTGTAAGATCATCCAGTCCAATCATCAACTGAACACTGCCGAGCCCACCACTAAACCACGTCCCTGAGCACTGTATCTACACGACCCTTAAATCCCTCCAGGATGGGGACTCCCCCACTGCCCCGGGTAACACGTTCCAGTGCCTCATGACCCTTTCAGTAAAGAAATTCTTCCTAATATCCAATCTAACCTTCCCCTGGTGCAACTTGAGGCCATTTCCTCTTGTTCTATCACCCCTTACTTGACAGAACGGTCCACCCCCACCTCTCTGCACCTCCTTTCAGGGAGTTGTAGAGAGCGAGAAGGTCTCCCCTCATCCTCCTCCTCCAGGCTGAACACCCCCAGGTCCCTCAGCTGCTCCTCATCAGACATGTGCTCCAGACCCCTCACCAGCTCCATTGCCCTTCTCTGGACACGCTCCAGTGCCTCAGTGTCCTTCTTGTGATGAGGGGCCCAAAACTGAACACAGTACTGAAGATGCGGCCTCACCAGCCCCAACCTCGCTGCTGGCCGAACCCCCGGCCACCTGCTCGCCATCCTTCCCTGCACAGTGACCACACGTGAGGGCAGCCAGGAAAGAACTGATAATGCCTCAGAAAGCGGAGCAGCCTCCCTCCATGCAAGAGGGGAACTTTTGTGACCCTCACTGGGTCACCCTGTGCCCACGGGGAGCTGGTGCCGGCACCAGCTCCATCTCCCTCATTCCCTCACGCTGGCTGTCCTGGGCTCGGTGTCTCCGCAGGCTGCCGGGGAGCTGCCCAAGAAATGGCCAAGGGATCACCAGAAGGTCCGTACAGGTCTCGGGTGCAAATGTTGTTCTACAAACATGAGTGCACTGACGGCAAAAGGTTGTTTTCGCTCTTGGGGCAGTTTGGCAAAGGATAAACGCATTGTTTGGACTCAGAACAGAATCTTGGCTCCTCATTTGGGTAATGGCCATGATAAATAAAGAGCAGTAGCTAATTAACCTCATGAAGCTGTTTGTTAAGCGCTGTAAAGAGCACAGAGGGATTGTAACGATACCAGGCAGTACGCAGAGCACGCGTCTTCCTACGCGGCTCCGGCGCTTCTCCTCCTGCCCAGAGCTGGGCGAGGGAGGCCGCAGCCCCCGCAGACCCCTTCGCCTGCCCCTGCGCTCCTCCGGATGGGATTCCTACCCGGGAATCCACCTTCCCAGCGCTGCAGCTCTCCCCACTGCTGCACTGCCTCCGTTTCCATGGCAACTCCCACTCACATCATTGCTCAATATTGTTCTTTGCCATTAAACGCGAAATCCCTGCTGCTCCCTAAAATAGTTCATGATTGTTTGTGCTCCAGGAGACCGTCCCTCCACCAGCACCGCCCTACACAAACCAGAACCGATTCCGTAAGCATTTGTGCTTTGGAACAGAAGGGCAGAGGGTGGGACGTGACCCGGCCGGATTCCTGTCCGGGCACCACCCTCCGGACCCACCGAAGTCTGCTCCCACCGCTGCTGGGCCCAGGGCAGCCCCTTCCCCTCTTCACTCGCAGGGAGCAGCTCTGCGAAGGCTGCACCCCATGGTCGGGGAAGGGGGAGGGTGCGGGACCCCTCTGTGGGGTGTCCCCCCAGGCCCACCAGTGGGCTCCTCAGCCTCCCACAGGAAGGGCACACGCTCACACCCACCAGCACCAGAGCAGCCCTTCGGCAGAGCAGCTCTGAGCCATACGTCCCACAGGTTCCTGCAATAACATCTGTGATTAAAACCTGGTATTTTGCCTAGAAAGAGCAGCTGCTTAGACCACAGCCCAGTCATGCAACACTTTTAATAGATGTGACCCAAAAACCTCATTCTTCATCCCGTACTCGCCCCAAACAGCACTGCTCTCCTGGCAAAAGGGGTGTGGGATGCACATAGAATCATAGAATGGTTTAGGTTGGAAAGGACCTTGAAGATCATCGAGTTCCAACCCCCCTGCCATAGGCAGGGACACCTCCCACCAGACCAGGCTGCCCACGGCCACGTCCAGCCTGGCCTTGAACACCTCCAGGGACGGGGCCTCAACAACCTCTCCTCTCACATGAGGAGTTCAGTGCTTCACTACCCGCAGGCGATGGAGCCCCTTACAGGGGAACTCCAGGTCCTGTCCCAGGGCTGCAGAATCGAGGTCAGAAAGCCTTTGCCACACAAAGCAAACCCGACCTACTGAATCCGGTCCAGCTGACGTCCCTTCTTACCGGGTTGGGGAATTGGTTCCCGCGTGATGAAGTGCGTAGGCACACAGTTTACAAACAGAAAGGAGTTACTATAAAATTGCCCTAAATGAGCCATTACAGAAGTTTCTCAATAGGCCTAAAGGCAGAAGGAGATGTAGACAAAAGACCCAAAAGGGAGATGGCTTCCAGACAGAATTTAGCCAAGAGGGCTGGAATAACGAGTTTGCAATCTCATGGTGCCTGAGCACAGACCAGCTGCCTTGGGAAATACAGAGGAAGCAAGGAAAAGCAGCAAGGGCTCGACAGGACAGACTTACACAATAGTGTAAGCCATGTCTTGTGCAGCTCAGAGTTAATTCCATTAGTGACCTTCCCAGAAAATGTGCGTAAGCTTGCAGGGAACTTGCAACATCAAGAAGAGAGATAAGTTTTCCATGCCTGATGCTGAGAGGTCAAAGCCAAGTACAACACAGACCTGCCCATGAAAATACCATACACAAGGCACCGTGCAGTGTCCGACCCCCTTTCCCATCAGCGTGAGTTCACATTTCTCGTACAACCATTTCTTTACCACCTATTTCAGCTTTTGCCAGAGGTCGTCTTGCAATGGTATTGAGGCAAGAACCCAGAGCACAGGGAATTGTAACAGCTTCCAGAGAGACATTCAGAACTGCAGCCGGAGCAGTGCACGGCCCAGCACACCGCACTCACCCTCCGGGTTACACTTAAGATGCCACCACACACCTAACATTGAATTAAAATAGGAGAGCGACTGACAGACCCCAGGCAGAGCCCTCTCAGGAATCAGGCCTTTAAGAATAAGTCTCTTAAGACTTCTGCAACAAATGTAGTGAAACTACATCGCTACTTACAGACTATATATATATAAAGACTATATATACAGGCTAAGTATCACTACTTACAGACTATATAATGATCCTAGAAAGAATCCACTTCACCCGCTGGAACTGGATGCATGGGCTTTAACTACTACTTCCTTCGGATTAAACAGAAACACAGCATCTCCAAGTTAACAGTGCAGAACTTTATACTATACTTAGCTCACACTTGACAGGACACGGTCCTAAGGTAACGACTGATGCAAACTGATGCAAACATTAGAAACAACATTTGAAATTAAAAAAGTTTATTTGAAGATTTGTAAAACAGCTCTGTGAAAGACCAACATTTCCAAGACACTACGATATGATAATGCATTTTCCTATAGTTAGAATATAAAAAAAAACCTCACAGTCCTTCAACTACCTAAATAAAAGCATACATTTATGGACCAAACATTTTACTTCCAACATCAAGAAAGTAAATGGGTTTGAAAGTCAGACTAATCAATAGCACCAACACGAGGTGATCGCAACCCTCACGGGTCTGAGAGTCTGCGTTTGTCATTACCACGCAATGAAGCGGATTAGTGAAGCAAATCTCAATGTCAAAACAGACCCACGAGCACTGAAGAGTTCATACAATGAAATATCATAACGCATTCTTTTTACATTCCATTGATGCAAACAACAGTAGCAAGCCAGAAACACCAAAAAGAGTTCCCATTACACTCCAAGCTTCCATTTTGGGACACGACATCTTCAGAACTTGCAAATGCCAGTTCCATTTTAAACATACAACTTTATTCACTTTATGTTTACATAATTGGTGCAATAGAGACATGTGCAATAGAAAGGTGAAGAACAAGATGGAGAAGTAGACAGTATTCCAAGGATCCAATTATCACTTCACGGTAAAGCAGCACAGTATTATACTGCTTTCCGATGATACTCAGGAGGGGCTACTTCATAGTCACTGGCGCTAAACAATGCAGAGGAATTCTTTGCTAAATACCTATGAAAAAATAAAGAGATTAAATTACCTTCTTGCCTGAAGTCTCTGTTGTTTAGCATCACACGAGTGAATTGTTAGGTGTTTGCTGAGACCATAAAACATGATTTCAAGAGTAGAAAACCAACATGGATCTACTAAAAAGTCAGTTGTGTAAAGCAATTAAAGATTTGACAGGTCATTAAAAAAAAAAAATCAATTCCAAACAAGTTGTCAGGCAACTCTGGCTCCAAGTGAGCACAGGGAGGTTAAATTAACAGGATGAAACAGTTCACATTTGAGGTTCAGTCAGCTGCTGTGCCAAGAATCCATTTACTCCCGATTGTACTCAAAGGGATAGAGACAAGGAGCAGGACACTGAAGTTCTGTCTGCACACATACGGAACTGAAATGGCTACCTGAACGATGACTAGAGCAAACGAGCGATGGGCAGCTATGTGCAATAGAGAAGGTAGGCATTATGTGCTGTTACTGCTCATGGAATGGATTCTGGGCTTTCTGGTCAATGCACTGGCTTCACATTTCTATCTTTGCAGCCGAAAGCTCCTTAGCACTTGCATTTCCTTCACACCTACAAAAGGCACCTATGATCATCAGCTCAAGACTCTGGGACTGTTCCAGACAAGTCTGCCCTGGAAATCCATTTCTAGCTCTGCTGCAGAGCTGTGTTGGATTTGCTGAGGGTTTTCTTTTAACTTCCAGTAGCTTACCCAATCACACGGAGGTGAAACAGCTTAGTGCTTTGTTACCCTGATTACTTACAGATCAGTATTTCCAAACAGTCAGTAGACCACTGAAGCCTTCTATGAAAATACACAGAACATTCTCCTCTCTGTGACATAGTCACATAAGGAAGTTCACAGCTTCAGTACGCTTGACTGTGAAAATCTGCCAGCACAGCAAAAGCAAAAAGCGGTGCCAATGCTGCGAGCTCGCAGTTTCATACCACGCACCTGGCCCTACACAGGTGTGTAAATGAACTGATGAAGCATAACACTAAGTTCCTCCAGTGCATTACAGACCCATGGAAGCTGCTGCTGTCATGCTCACGCATACATATGGAGAACACAGGTACAACATCTCAGACACTAAACTGAAGTTTCATTCCATTTTAGAATCTCACATTCAGGAAACATTTACAGGTGAACTACGCAGCAGGTGACTCCATAGTTCCTTGTAGCCATGAGGAAGTATTTCATCACCTGCCTGAAATCAAATATTTGATTTTCTCCAAAAATTTTGCATTAGTCTTGTACTATTATTTACGATGGGGTTTTCATCCTAAATATAACATGTCTACACCACCACAGGCTACTGCAGAGCACTAAAGCTACAATGACAGTTTGTCCCAGAAATAACATCAGTGAGGATCATCAGTTTTTAACATTTGCTCAATTGTTGTTGAGTAACTGTTGTGTACTTTAATAGTTTGCTGTAATTGTCATCTGCTTTTTATAGCAAGTACAAATAAATGTTGAAGCATTTACTTTGAAACAAGTAGCAGACTTGGACAGTTTAAAAGTGCAGACTAATAGATATGTAACCACGCATCTAACTAGCAACAACCTCAGCATAACTGGAGAGGAGTTAAAACCAGTCTTACTCACATTACTGTACAGCAGAGTTTGAGAAAGCTTCACTGCAGCCTTCAGTGAAGATACCACACACAGACCCAAGATTTGATATACATATATAAGAACTGATCACTGAAAATGGACCCCATTACAATAGCCTGTGCTTACTTTAACTTTTTCTTTCTTGCTGAAAGACTCAAAAAGTACTTACTTTAAGAAGTCATGCAAATAGTTTAACAGCAAAGCCAGACTCTTCTCATCAAGAGGAGTGTAAGCAAGCATAGCTCCAATTCGTACTGTTTCAAAAGAAGCAACACTTGTCAGTTATAAACAACAGCTTCAACAAGTACTTCAGAATAGTCTAAAACTTACGGTAGCACATATAAGCAGCCCAGGAATCTATTTCAATATATACAAGCTCACCTAAAATAACCAGACTGTTGAAAACCCATTTCCATTCCAAATCCCCGAATGGTTCTGAGCATTTTATGTACATAGAGTAAGGAAAGAATGAAACCACGTTTCATAGCTGCTTGTCAAATTTCTGCAGTTCACACTCACTGAGACTCAAGACAGGAAAAGGAAGCTTTTGAATACTTCTAACTGCTCTTCTTCAGCCTCTAGATGTCATACTCACCAAATAACCTCAGTAGGTGTGGGGCACCATAGACTTGAGACATTGGAGCATCCGGGTGATCTGCTAAGATTTCAGCATATTGGGGCCTCTCAAACTTGTACAGTAGTTGAGTTCCCAGCATAACATTGAAGTATTCTTTAATTCCAGCCACAACTTCGTTGACTGCATACTCCCTGGTAAACAGAGAAAACACTGCAAGTCTTGTTCTAGTGAGTGGATGGACGCAAGATGAGACTTGGCTTGGTGAGTCCACCAAAATCTGAAGGCTTGTTAAAGACCTTTACAATTTTTCAAGAAAATTTATCTGGAGACCTTAAAAAAATGTACAGCCACAGGGAGCAACGCATTTCAAGACGTCCTTTAAAAATGAACTGTTCTGAACTCAGTAAGAATTTAGGTAAACCAAGACAAGTCTTGCTTTTATCTATCTACTCATTTAAAGAAACTAACTCTGAGAGCAGTTCTTTCAAAGCAACAGTAAGTATTTATAAGGACACTTACCAGCTCTTCTCTTTTCAACCAAAGTTAATCCCAGCTCACACCAGTTTAAAAGTACAATACTACATGTAATCAGACTGAACTCCTCCTTAACGGAAAGGGACAGCCACCCAATATTTCAGGCAACTGACCCTTTCTAACTAGGCCTCTCAATGCCATACTCCTGCAGGTATCTAACCTCACAACTAACTGGAGAATAACTGTATAGGAATTAGCAGTGACACTGCACATCTGAGAAGTACAACCCTCACTCCACCCTGCAAACAAATTTAGAACAGACATGAGGACAATTACATAAAAGAATGTTGAAACACCCTGACAAGTCAGTAATATGCTTCCTCTTGAATGGAAGAAAAGAACTTCACATTTCCAGTTCCTCTCCCTTTAAAACAGGAAAGCTTCGTTCAAGAATAAAACACACCTTGTTTGTTGTCAGGGCTGGACTGCTGGGGTAATTACAAATAAGAATCTTCAAACCTATCAACCTCAGAGTAATTAGCTTTGCCTATCTGATTCTTTTAAAAGTCATTATCTACCTCTCTGTCCCCCCACCGCTCTACCTCCATGAGAGTCCACCCATACAGTAACCCTTTGCTCAGCAGCTAGGCAGCTTTTTTGAGAAGTTTGTTCAGCTCATACATAGTAAGTGTCACTGAATTTATTCACCCAACAGAGGAAGCCCGAGAGCTAGAACGAAGGGGCAGAGAGCTATTCACTTGGTTTGTATCAGCTTCCTTTAGGAAAAGGCTTAGGGAAGGTGGAGGAAGCAGAAGTAATATCCAGAAAGCAGAACCGCATTCTTGAATTACCTCCTCAAAAACTTCTAAACTCCTCAATCATCTTGGTCTTGGAACGTGAAGCAGGACACAAGGCTGGGACATGTTTAACAACTTTACTAAATCTTCCATGAAATACCAGTCCAACAACAACAGCAAGAGAAGTATTTAAGGTTTGAAGTGACCACTACTTACTTGTTATCAGTATTTCCTCGTGATTTTTTGTAGTTTGCATAATCCTCTAAAATGGAGTCAACATTTTTCTTGGCAGGAAGATAGAAGAGCTACACAAGAAGCAAAAAAAAAAATCAAACAAATACAAGCGTCTAATTTATGCAAACATTTACATCTGCATGCTAAATTTAAATCAACATACATAATCTATTAATTTTATTCTATAAANATAGAATAAAATTAATAGGTTAAGATGTTAAGTGTTACTAAAGTGTTTCAGTTGTCCACACAAAAAACCCCACCCCATAACAGCGACGATATCCATGTTTCCATTTAACATTTGTGCTCCTCAATAGCAACCTGATGAACCACTAAAGTCACCCCAAAAGTCAAAGGTATGCAGTGCACACACATGCCCCTACAGACCTGCCTACACAAGGCCACACAGCAATTACAAANGAAGCAAAAAAAAAAATCAAACAAATACAAGCGTCTAATTTATGCAAACATTTACATCTGCATGCTAAATTTAAATCAACATACATAATCTATTAATTTTATTCTATAAATGTTAAGATGTTAAGTGTTACTAAAGGAACACCCAACTGTTTCAGTTGTCCACACAAAAAACCCCACCCCATAACAGCGACGATATCCATGTTTCCATTTAACATTTGTGCTGCTCAACAGCAACCTGATGAACAGCTAAAGTCACCCCAAAAGTCAGAGGTTTGCAGTGCACACACATGCCCCTACAGACCTGCCTACACAAGGCCACACAGCAATTACAAAAGCAACGGTGACCACTTTGCTTGTTCTTCTGTCTGCTCCTCTTCTTGAATCCACAGTTCAGCACCTGGCACTACTATTGCTGCGAAGCAAATAAGACTGCCAAGCACCTGCTGGGAAGTTTCACTGCCTGCACCGTCTGAAGAATATTAGAGCTACATCAGAGCTTACAGAATTGAAGACAAATATTCCCAGCCATGATTCACCAAGGATTAACATCCTTCTTTAATACCATACACAGATCATCTCTACCCACAGACACTAGTTCAGTTGTATACGACAAGGCTCAGTAACACAGCAAATTCACGCCCTTGGGGAGTTTTTTTTGAGGCATGGGACCCAGTTCACTTATCTATTTCTTTTCACAAGAGCACTACAGTCTAAAAACATTCAGGGGAAAAAAAACCCAAACCCTGATTCTCCAGAACTGGAGTCAGTGTACACATAGCAGTGCTTAAGCACCTTCACTGCTGAGGCAAGTTTAAGATTTGTATTCACCAAGAAAAGTCAGCCTTATCCATGTAGGACTTGAGCAAGATCTTTTACGTGTCTGGGATTGCAAGAACAGACGGTACCTTGAAGCAGCAGTAAGCTAGAGCATGCAATTGCAGCCTATCAAAAAATAACAAACAGTTTTCAACTGTATTTTCTATGCTTCTTGCCAATTTTAGTAGTGGTTTCATATATGAAACGGGTCATGATTCATTAGTAAGTTTATGAAAGTGTTTTATACTTTTAAAATGGCAAGCAAAGTTTAATTTACTGTATCAGGACGCTTTATATGGATCCAGCCAGGCAGAAGTTAAGAATCACTATCCTTAGTGACAGCTTTCTGTCAGAACTGTAGAACAACTTAAGATACTCGCAGAACTTGGCAGTGAGAGACATGTAAACAAGGCAGGACGAAGCTCAGGTAAAACAGGCATCACATGTGATGGTCCTACAGACCAATTCTCTACCAAGTAAACTGTTCAAAACATACCAGCAGGCCAAGCATGCATAGTTAACACCACATTTAAAACTTATTTAAGCTTTTTAAATTATTTGGTCTAATCAAGCATAAGCTAGAAAGGCAAGTCTGTTCTACAAATTTACACACAGCTCTGCTGAGCCACAGTCCTACTCACAGGTGTCCTTTGGTTAAAATCCAACAAGAATGCCAACTGTCAAGTAAGCCATCAGGCTGCTGCCAAACTCTACAAGAGATTTCACTACACCGCACTTAGAGAGGATATGAAATTCTAGTTTTAGTGTCCTTGCCTATACATGGCCAGATTGTTCTTTTGACAAATTACCTGCTTTTGCCTGGTGATCAAGTCCCAGTCATCTACCAGCCATGGTTTCAGCTCTTCAGGGATTTTCACCTTTACTTCAACTCTGTTCATAAATGTTTCTTCCTAAAAAGAGTGAAGCCAGACCAATTACTTTCAGACAACTGTCCAAGCTAAGAGTCACCCATATTCCCTGTTTTCACAACTGAAATACACCACTGAACTGAGGAATTACTCCAGTAATTCCTGTAGGCTCCACAGGGAACAAGGAAATAGCTTAGTTTTTTCAAGGTCACTTGGGAATCTTGGTTTTGCAAGTTATAACATTTGTCCTGCAGTAGTATGGCAGTGTGAAAGTATTGCTGTTTGTTATTTCTGAACAAAGCAACCTTCCTATTTTTATCAAAAATCCTGTGAGAGAATCAGAAATACATACACTTTCAACCGTTGGATCTACTCGAGCCCTCTTCTTCCTAGGAGGCTGAGGTGTCTCACTGGTACTGCTCCCTTCTCCAATCCCTGGAGCTGTACAGAAAAAGGACATTACGCTGCTTAAGAAGCCTGGTAAGTCAGTAAGAAATACCAGTAAAAAAAAAAAGATTTAGAAGGATTTAAAAGTAAGACTCAGATTTCTCTCAGGCCACCTTTTAACTTGTTTTTAGGGGTTTTAAATATTACTTGTATTCTGGAAGTTCCACATATCTGTAACAGTTTTAACTGCTATATTTGCACTTATCTGAAGATGGCAGTTTCTGCATTAAAAACAAACCAGTATGTCAGTTATCTGTAACATTCTTCTGAAGAATTTTTGGAACCAGCAGCTCAGCTTTGCAGATATGTCACATCTCCTTCTCAATAAGAAAACATAAGTTTGACTTATGAAATTAATTCAACAGCTCCATAGCAATATCACTTTGCTTTTCATTTGCAAGAGGTCAAAACCTTGCCAGACTGAAACAAGTAGTTTGTGTACAAACCAGGAAAGTATTCATTCCTCCCGACCAAGAGGAAGGGACATCTGAAGTCCAAGAGGAACAACACAAGGTGATAGTAAGTAAACTTAGTTGAGGCAGATTTAAAGTCTTATTCCAGCTAAGAATCCTTCACTAAGGACATCCACTTATATACAAAATAAAGACATACTTACTTTTCTGTTTGTTCTTTTTTGTTTTCCTGCAAGAAGAACACAGATTATTGGAAATATAAAGACAGCAGTACTTAAAGAATCAAAAGCAGAAAGCCAGAAAAATTGTCCGCTAAGTTCAGAACAACGAGGGAACACTCAGTGGCCTATGGCGTATTTAGATAAGAGCACATAAAAGCAATGTCAGATATGACTTAGCATCACAGTTATGATACAACAAGATTTTCCATGTAACAGGTTAGACTTCACTATTTTTTGGGGGAAAAAAATCACTAAACTTAAGCCTACAAAACCCCAGAAAGCATGCCAAGGACACATGAGTATTTAAAAATGGTAGACTGACGCTTAGGCAAGTAACTTCTACAGATGTTTTATTCTTTCCAATTGCTCTTGCAAAACTACACTAGGTTTGTAGGTGTTTTATTTCTGTATTTCAGTGAGCACTTAAGAGACAGAATATGGGACAAGGAAACAGAAGTGCTGAGAATTATCAGATAAACCTCAGTCAACTGAATTAACTTCCAGTAAAGTATTAAAGACCCACACCGTTTTACCACTACAGCAGTAGAGGGAAGTTTAAACAGCTCTATCAGAATTATATGCAGGAAGCTGCATGGACTGCCTACAATTCCATCATCAACTTTTAAGTGAGATCACAATTACACTTGCCACTTACTAGACACATTTGGAACAGTACTAAGTAGCATTGCTCCTAATATTTATCTTCTTCCAAATGCTTCTCTCAACACTTACTGTTTCTAATTTACACACTTCTCTAAAGTCTCTATCCTTAGCCCTTATTTTTATTCCAAATGAAGAGCTGCACTTCCAAAACTTTTAAAGACACCTGAAATACAATGCACACGACACAAATAGTCAGATAGGTCAAGAGTTTCAGTGACAAAATTAAACCATCCTAACAGGTACTTTTGTTAATATCTGAACTTTGCATATTTACTAACCATTTTCAGAAGATTTTAATTTAGAGTACTACTAGTTATGTTTCAATTTGCTCACTATTAGCAGGACTCCAGTTAAACCTCTCAAAAAAGTGCAGATTGTGTGGATAAGACTCTTTACCAGTACAAGAGTATTTCCTTGGAAATTCACCACTACCGCTAGTGACTCTTGTATTCAGGCTTTGAACTAGGTTTATCTGGGTCAGGAAATAGGCAGAGTTTCTAGGAAGGTCTGAAGATCGGAAGAGTAAGGCTTTTTTCAAGTTTCAAGTCACAAACAAGCATTAGGCTTAAACTGTGGGCAGAATAAAGATCATCTCTCCAGGAAGAAGGAAAAATTGCCAAATCACTGATAATGGACTTGTGTATTGAAGAGAAAGTCTTTTCTTCCAAACCTAGAGTAAACAAGGAAGAACAAGGAGTTCTTTCCAGAATTAAAATCACAAGATCAAAATAATGTTAAGCATTAGTCTAGAAGCAGAGTCTTAAAAAACTGGAACAGACAGGCAATATAAAGTACTTAAAGAACTACTGCAATTAAGACAATAAACCACATCTATGTTACTGAAGCACAAAGTCTAGCATAAACCGTTCTAGGCAGTTGCTTGTGCTCTCCCACCTCATTCCTTATATTTCAAGTCATATGCCTCTGCTTCAAGTCAAAGCAGCCATCTGTTTGCAAAGTCTAAAAGACAAATCCGAGTTAGGGAACAAACAGAAAGAGCTAAGGTTAGAGACAAAACATAAGCATTTGGCAGATTTTCGACAGCCCGTACAGCAGACCATCTGGAATAATACTCTTCACTGGGTGAAGGCAGCCGTGCAAGGTGAAGCGCTGCTCTTGTGTGTCGGAACTAAAGCATGCAGTGCAGTCGATATCCAGGAGAAAGATGCAGCATCTGTATCACAGAGGTTACAGAGAGCCCTGCTGATAGAAGTTGTAGCCCGAGATGAGCAGCACACCTCAGATAACTAGATTCCATTAATCACACCAAGCAGACTCGTTGTGACATACAGCTGAAGAACACCATACGTGCTCCTAATGACAGCAGATAATGCCTTTCTGCAAGGACAAATGGAATGCAGGTCCTGAAGTGACACAAAAAGATGAAACTTACGTAGAATAGGTTAAAAGACATCCTTTTGTGCCCCTTCACAACTGCATTATGAACAGCAAGCCTATACTGCTGTACAGAAGCAGTATAAAAGCTTTCATTGACTTCTCTTCATACATCAAGTACAGCCCAGCTGCTATTCTTCATTCACATATTTCTCTATTGACAGGCATTTTTCACTGAAAACTGACAGCAAAACTAAAAAGCAGCACAGAAGTTTCTAGGAAGCTTCTGTGGAAAGAGTTTTAATTAAAAAAAAAACTGAGCAGAGCTGCAAGGTGCCAAAGATCTCACAGTTCAAACAGGATGCATCCTTTAAGTCAGGCATTACCTCCTCAAAGCAGCAGGGTCAGCAACCAGTTCTGCTAAGAAGCTAACCCAGCCCCCATGGCAGGGTTTTATTTTAGCAGAACAAGAACACACAGCTATAACAAGAATATTCAAGTATTAGGGATCAAAATGTGAGACTGAATTAGAAAGCCAAAAATAAATTAACTACTATCATAACCATCTGAAACCGTGTAGAAACAAGATGATCAGTAGAAAACAAACAGTATTACAGCTTACAGAACAGCTCACAACAACGAAATGCTATATCTCAAACATGACCAGCTCAGCAGGAAAATAAGCAGTCCATGCCACAATAGCGTAATACTGAACTTCCAATCTCAATATTCAAAACAGGACTGTATTCATGATCAAATGGTGAGACTAAAGAGGATGCCATAGAAGACAACATACTCCAAGACTGCACTTCACGTTTCTAACTTTCTTCTGATGGATGTCTGTAATCAAGTATCTGTCACAGAAGCTTAGGTACCACCTCAAGAAGCCAGAAATCTTTGCACAAGAATTGGTTATAATGCTCAGACGTCTGAACTGGAGTGTCTTCTGGGACGTGTCTAGAGAACCATCAGCAGAGAATAAAAATAGTGTAGAAAATAGAATTCAACACAGACAAGCGATATCAGGAAAAAAACCCAAGACTTTGGAAGGTTTACTTACTCCACAACAATAAGGAGTCCATGACCAGGCAGATACAAAGGACAACAACAAGTATTTTACTTTCCCCAAATCCACATGCCTTTTAAAGGGACTTAGAGGTCTGTTAGAACCTCCCTACAATAGTTGGTTAACATATGAGCAGCAGGTAGCTACTCATATCTTAAGGTAGCTACCACTTGGTCTCAGGTATTTGAGTTCAAGACACCTGTAAGTGCCAGAAAAAAAGAGATTAGGTGCCAGTGTACTGATAAAACAACAGTTGTAACTAGGCTATATGAAATCATAAGGTCTCTCCTAATACAAGGTGACTAGTAATAAAAAAGTAAATGAAAAGATTCAAGTGCAAAAATACATATATTGGAAAAACGTATGAAGTCAGCCTCTATTGCTCAAGCAGCTTGGTCACTAACTTAGCTGTGAGAAGAAGCATTCCTATGAAGATTCAGCTAAACCATCAAACATTACGAGCAAAAGGCTAAAAACCAAAGTCAGGATTATATACACGTATGTCTCCTGTGCCTGGTCAGGCAAGCTGACCTTAGAAGGCATACAATAAAACTAGAAGAGGTAAAGAGAACAAAGAATAGTTGGTAGCGCACAACAGCTTCTCTACCAGGAGTAACCAGGCAGACAAGGGCCTTCGAGCTGCCAACTGGGCAGGAAGAAGAGGGGAAATGTGGTAGAGGTATCACTCGAAACAAAAGGTGAGGCTCAAGGAACTAGTCAATCTTTCCTCAAGATAGGTGAAAAAGACCAAAAAACCAAAGCAGCAGACATTAAAATGAGAAGGAGTCATCCTCTTTCCTCCCCTCTTCAACACAGCACTGAATTAAAATGAGAACGTGCTGCCATAAGATGATGGGGATGCCAGAGGTCCAAATGGTTCAGAAAGTATTAGACAAATATAAGACAGTCCTACAAAGGGTTATTAAACCCATCATATGCATACAGCCTACAGCTCTGAAGTCCCTTAATTACAGACTGCTAGAAGTGAAAAGGGTATTTAGCATTCTAGACTTGATTATCCCTAAACATATATTACTGGTGACCATCAGACAGCAAAAGAGGTTAGGGAAACGTCTGGCTGGAGCCGGTGTAGCCATTCCAGTGTTGTTCCAGCCCTAGACAACTGGCATGTAGGCAGCATTCACATGCCGCTTGACATTTAAAGTACTTCGAGTAGCTTGTGAGAGAGCTACTAGTGTGCCAAAGATAGAGGATGCCACAAGAGACGTGCAGCAGGAGCATATGCTTTTGAGTAATATGTTCAGATTAAGAATAAGACTTCTATTAGAAGAAAAAAAACAGTAACTCCCAAGTTGAGATACTGTTTTGAGAGCACCTCTGATGAGACTGCTTGGATATATATCATTTAAAAAAAAATAGATGCTATTCTCAAATTTGTTATTCAGTGCCCTATTTTCCCTCCAGAACGCTCTCAGTTGCCCTTCTTATTTTCCAAGCACGCATTAACTCTGTTTACTGATTTTTTTGCAAGTTAATCCTATTAGGCCCACAAAAGGTAGCATAAACTCAGAAGTTGGGATTCGGCAGAGCTACATATAAAACAGTCTGGAGAAGCCAGTATCTGTAGTGTTGTATTTAATTTTTAGCATCCTGCTATCACCATACAATTTTTTTTTCTACGATAGCCTCTGGTTAATTATTTTAAGAACAAATGTATACAACCTGCATTTCATGCATATTTCTGTTTCATCAAATACTGCTTACAAATAGTCTCGCAAGCTTTTTGAACCACTTGCTGCAGTTTACGGAAACTTATTCTGAACAGACTTGAGCCAACAATAAAAATACAGCACATTAAGGAGCAGGTTCAAATCGCACATTTCTAACAACATCTATCATCGCAGCCTCACTCCCCAGCCTTACCGAAGACAGAGCAGTTTGTTACTGATTTCCATGGCAGCAGAACTCCCGGCTACAGTAAGCATGCAGACCAAGTGTAACCTTCTAGAACTATCCAGTTTCAAACAAGTCTGAAGTCAGTTGTCCTCCACTTTTTTTTTTTAAACAGTGGACACACTGAATGCATTTGACTACTCATATTGTACGCTACCCCAACATGTCAGAGAAACTAAGAACTGGTAGTCCATACTGGCTTAAAAAAAACCCAAACAAATGATATACGGCAGTACTTATAATTGTTAACTGAAGTGCTACCAAAGCTTACATTATTACACTCAAGGACTTTAAGAGTCTCTAAAAGAATCTATGAAAGCAAGGAGATTTGGATTTCAGGATGAAAATCCTGGTTTGACAATCCATCCTTAACTCACCGCGTCGATATTGTAGGGGTCTCCAAACAGCAAACAGTATGCGCTCCATCTCGTCTGAAAAATCTAGGCACAATGGGGGTTGAGTTAAGGAAAGAATGTCAGACCTAGTGTTTAGCCTTAAAGAGAATCTATTTAAGATTCAAAAATTTACCTTTTTAGCAGCATATTATAGTCTTATTGAACATTCCTGGAGGATAAGTTGTACTTAGATTGTTATTTCCTTTCCATTATTGTTTGGCTATCTGAAGAATAAGTTTCAAAATATAAGTTACCTTTCCCTTTGTTCAATCCTCCAAGAATGCTACAAAAGGTAAATTTTGAGGCCCAAATAGGTTGACAGCATTACCCTTTTAGAATAGTTGCGTGATCAATTTCTCCCCCTCCCCACCATCAGTACTTTATGTATCTGCAGTGACCTTAGATTGACAAGAGAACAATCCAGAAGTTGTATTTTGAGATTTTTCAGAAGCTGTCTTGCCTTTAGCTGTAAGCAGGATCTGAGAAGCAGCAGTTTGGTAAATCGGTATCACAACCCTGCATCACTGCTAGGGTAAGTGAAAGTATTTCCTCTCCCTCAACCTCCAAATAGGAAAGAAAAATTGGGAGACTTAATTGAAAGAAGCACAGGTATAATTTAGAAGGATGCATCGGACGCTGGTAATGGCTAGAGACTAGGAGCAAGATCAGTGCAACAAGCATATGGGACCCTGTTATAAATAACTTTCACAATGCAAGACTGCTGTTCTAATGACAATAGTTTTCCTTCTTCCCCTTTACAACTCTGAAAATCCACCATCAAGGAATTACTTTTTCCAATCAACATGAAACAGAAGTTTCAGAGAATTAGCTTATTGTCTGTTTTGCTATGCTGGAAACAGCCACCCATGCTCAGGATAGTGATGACAGCAAAAAGCAAAGCCACTCCCTTTCCCCAACTGGTTTCAACCAGAGTACAGACAGACCTGGTAACATGCTTTCAAGCTTTAGAGTCACACAGAGGCTTAAGATGAAGTCATTTTTGCTGTGTGGGTCTCCCTTGGATGCAACATTACTAGGTGTGGTTGAGAGGATTAAGCCAACTTTGATTTCAAGCACAGGTTAACATTTAGCATTTCCTCAGCCAGAGAGAACAACTCATCCCACTGCAATCAGTCTGAACTACCAAGATGACTAAAGCTGACAGTATGGGGAACCTCATCCTGAAGTTACTATTGGGATGTTCTCTATAATGCAAATTATAGACATTTATAATTGAGTCATCACTGCCTGTGTCGAAGTTACACATGAAATTATTTCTACTCCCACTGACTAAAATGCAAGACAAGTCAGGTTCAACAACCCCTTAAGCAGCCAAATTAGTAATGGTCATAATTTAGATCTCTTAATCAGATTTTAATGACATACATTAGGAACTGTCTGGTTTGGGTTTTTTTGCACCCCCAAATGAAGACAAACAGGTGACTAGGTCCCTGTCAGAGGCCCGTCCTGAGCTGACAGCGCACACTAAAGCGGTGGTGTTAAAGCACCTCAGAATCTACAGCAACAGACCACAAGGGAGCATGCATGCAGCATCACAGCCAGATCCATCAGACTCCCCCTTCCAGAGACCAAGAGACAATTTACAGCCTTGGCTAGGCTTTGACTATATCCTAAAGTGAAACCTGCATTCAGGATCTACAGGAAAAAAGAAAACAACAAAAAAACACCCAACAAAACACTGTACTCACTACCACTGCACTTCTCAAATCAATGACACGTATTTCACAACAAAGTTGCCCATAAATGAGACATGGAATCTGAGGCTGCTACCAAACGCTCTTCTTAGGAACTGATGTCATTTCAGCAGCTTCCTCATGAAGACTAGAATAATAAATGAAGTTAGGAGTTCAAAACATCACATTAGTAAAGACCATCTTCATAGTTAAGTGAATTACTACCCCAAACAGAAGAGTTTCATGGCACATGAGCAAAGCAGTAGAGCTGTACTGATTGTATGAGAATCTAAACGTAACACCACACAAGCCTACTCTGAAAAACAAAAAGGATGGAATGAAAGAAATCTGACAGTTACATCCTGAAATTATTTTTTCTAATAAGTGTCTGAGCTTGCTTCTGGTCTCTTTAAGATGCAAAAACATTTTTAATAGCGTATGGGTTTAGTTTTGTGAAAAACAGCAAAACAAAGACTCTTTAAATACAGTTTTAACAACTGTACAGTAAGAAGGCAAGGCATTTTAAGGATTTTATTCCAAAGTGCTTGCACAGCTTGGAAGAACTGCAAAATTCTATATAGAAACCGATTTCACCGAGATACACGAGTCTTACGATGACTCACCACTTTTTGAGTGTCAGTTCACTAACTTATGAGGAATAGAGCACAAAACCAGCACAGAGTGTTAGTGTCTACTCAGTACGTTGATTCAGTATTAAACACTGCACAATCTAAGAAGGCAGTTTTAATAAGATACTTCAACAAAGGCCGTTTTGATATCACAAAAGTGAAACACAACTTTTGTATGGGTTGTCTCAGAAGTAACGTAGTTTAGCCTGCAGAACCATTCTAAGAAAAATACTGTTTAAAGATCAATAGTAAAACTGACAAGCAAAAGTTTGGAAGGTTTTTTTGGGTAGGGTTTGGGGGGTGAGTTGTTTTGTTTGTTGTGGTTTTTTGGCATTGTTTTTTTTTTTTTAACATAAAAAGCTTCTTACACTTCAACATTTTTCTGCTGCAGACCAGAAGTCTTCTTGCCTGGAGCAGCACCTCTCATCTTCCCCTCTGCATATTGTTCCCTTTAAAAAGAGGAAATTTGTAAATAAGACTTCAATGGAAAAAGCAGCTTGTTTTCTCTCAAAGGGTAACAGGTTATGCAAAACGTTTAGAGAATGTCTAGTAAATGGCTTTGCAAATCAGTACGTGTCCTGAGCAGGAACAAATTCAACCCAGTATCAAGATTTAAGCTTCTTCATACAACACTTAGCAGTATGAACACCCATTTCCTCCCCTCCCAGCATCCTTGTTATTCTGAATCACGTGGAAGCAGCACCATGCTTCTGAAAAAATATAAAACAACTTCAATAAAAGCACTTCTACTAAAGAAATAGAAGATAAGCATTCATAAAAATCAAAGTATTTGTAGGCATCCTGAAGCTGTCTGAGAAGATCCTTACCACTTAACTATCTATTTTAAGGATACTGCACAAGTGTCATTTTTAGCCACCTAATTTCCACATTACAGGACGCACTTGCAGTTAGTCAGGTTGCCTCTCCATTTCATCAACCTACTCTTCCCTAAAACCTCAAGTCACCACTTTAAAACCAAGTAGCAGCTTGCTCTTTCTAAACTGCTAGAAGACAAAGATCAGAACACCTATGTAAGCCAAAGCATCTCCAGAATAAAGGAACATATGAACACCTCTTTTTTTTAAACTCACTAACTTCCCTTGATATATGGTTGTTGGATTGAAGCTCTATAAAAAAAATTATTTACTGACAATGACTTCTAACGAAAATACTTACTGATTGGCCTTTTGAAGTTCTTTTTGTTTCTGCAAATTGGTATCCACGTATTTGAGCACTCTGCTTTCTGGAACCCATTCATCCCAGCTGAAAAAAAAAAAAAGAATCAAATGATGATTCAAAAACATTACATCATTGCATTCTACATGTAATAGTCAATTAAAAGCTTCACAGAATTTGAGACTGAACTCTGCTTTTGTGTCAAGTCATGGACTGGCACAAGTGAAAGTTACCAAACACATTCCCCACTGACTGAAGCTGTAACAATTTTTCTAGGGAAGTGTAACCCTCAGTCATTTCCAAAGAGTTTCCCAAACTTGAAGGATGGGCAGTTCAGGAGGGAGGGGGCTGTCTTTAATTTAAAAGCATCATCTCAGGAGAAAAAAAAATTCTACACTTACTAAATTATGGGACAGCTGCAGCCATAACTATATTATGAAGCAAGTTTCCTTTATCTATTCCAACATTTTATAGGTTAACAAATTCAGCAATAAGATCTTACTGTAAGAAGAAGAGCTCTGATTTCTGTCTGTGAAGGAAACCAAGATGGCATGAATATTTGAAGAATCTGAAGTGAACGATTTAAGAGAACAGGTGTTGGGGAAATTGCCATTACGAGCAAGAATTCCACTTTGACAAAGAGTGGATAATCTGAGCAATCTGACAATTTATTTCAAATAAAACACATTAAAAGTGGCCAAGTTATTCTAAAGTACACAAGTTAAAGTTCTACGTATAAAGAGTTCCGTGTCGTTTTCATTTCATGGCAATAGCTGCCAGTCTTGGAACATGAAGGTGGCAAAAACAATACTACTACAGGAGTACAAGGTCTTCAAGAGTGTTAACACAAGGCAAGCTTCGCATCCAAAAGTTAGAGAAATACATGTCCAGCTGTACACATTCTAAGATTATGTTTTTAGGATAGTGCTTTGGTCAGATATTTGAGCCAGTTATCTTAATCCTGCCTGTACAGCTGCAAGAGACCTTCAAAAGAAGTGCTATATAACTGCGCGGCACATTACACTGTATGATGAAGAAACTTTTTTGGTATCCTAACAGTTGATATTTGCAAAAAAAAAAAGTAGTCAAGCAATTAGCAAGTAACAAAGGACCATAATTACAGAAACCAAAATTAAGGAGTCATATTGCCCTAGTTGTCTAGATCTTGCAGCAACACAACGCCACTTTTAATGTAGTTAATTGGAAGCTTGAAGGCAAAAAAAACTTAAGCAGCACAAGCAAGAAAAGCAGGAGTCACAACATCACTTATGGCACTCTTCAGAGATAAACAAGGAGAGGAAGTGTCAAATTTATGCTGCCTCATTAATATACAGCAGCCACCATAAGAACCAATTACACTCCCTGTAACTGTCAGTGTTTACAATAAAATGTTTATCTGACCATTTGGCAGGGAGGGTGTGCAGATGCATTTTTAAAAGCTGCATATCAAAACACGAAGTCCAGCTTTTAGTCACATTAGCAAGATCAAGATACTAGTGACTAAGTCTTCACCCTGGAGCCTACAACATTGAAACGAAACAAAAACGAAACAGGAAAAAGTGTTCTCTGAAAGACTTCTGGAGTCTGAAGAGCTAAATTCAAAACCTAGCAGCAGAACAGAATTCAAATGAAAAAAAAAGACAAGTACACAAATGGAATAGTCTCATGAAAATATTCACCATTAATGGGCTGAGCATTTATTTCATGGAGACGCCTCTATTTTTCAGAAATCTCTCACCTCAAATCCTACCATCTCTGCAGAAGGGAAAAGCATCTCTAAGTTTACCTTAGCACAAGAGGCAAGAACTGAAATGCAGGCTCAACCTGCTCCTGTGAAGGAGTAAAACAGAAAGCCTTTCCCATTCTGAACACAGACTTCACCAAGGCACGCTTCTCCAAATCTTTGCTACCAAACTTTGCTGCTAAAAGTGGTATAAAAGTAAAGTACACTGTATTTGAGTAGAGAGTTTTCCTCCACCTCAGTAGGGGTTGCCTCTCTAACCATCACATGACAAGGAAGTTTTTGTACTACATATCTGTGCCAGGGAGGAATTACAGTAACTGTTCTCAAACTTGAACAAACAGAATGCTCTAAAGCATTCCCATTAGTCTACTGACACCCTAAGCTAGTTTGTCATACAACCAAAGCTCTGACAGAAATGGTTAGTTAGGCAATGTTTTCTTTGTGTTACTATAAATCACTGGCTTATGTATAAAAATAATTTAGGTCAACACGGACATGGTAGCGCTAGGCCATCAAGCTCGCATTCAAACTGACAAAGCCTGCATTTTCCCATAAAGGAAAATGAAATAGTGCTTTCATTTTATGCAATACTTACTTTTTATTCCAACCACTGTAATGGATAAAGTATTTCACTTGCTTGTCCTTTATGGCAACCTTTACACACTGGAACAGAGAAGAAAGTTCAGTCAGTACCACTGAGAACAAAGATCTGAGTGAGTTTTGCTTTTTCAGCTTTCAGAGTTTAAGCATGCAGATATTTCCATGCAAGCAACTGAAATACCAGCAGCTATTTCACAGCAGAAAGTCAGTTCTCTAACACAAGTTACTGCCTATGTACGGATTTGGAAGGGCTAGGCAAACAAGCGGCTCTGCTCGGCTATCCAAAGGGACACCTTCATCCACGAGAAGGATCAGAAGCCCCTGAGGATGACCAGAAGAGTAAACAAGCAGTCCCTTCACTACCCCCAGGTTAGCCAAAAGCCATTCACTAGAGAGCTTGTTCACATGCAGGCCCCTACCTCACAGACAGGTAAGCTGGCTGAAGTAGAGGAGTCTTCAAAAGTAAAATAAATAATACGGATCTCTACAGCCACAGAGAGCGCATTATATTCAGTAGAAAGGGTTGCAGTAAGGGCTTTTTCTAGGTTAAGAATGTATACATGAGGTAAATAAAACAGTTATTTCCATCAAAAGACTGGCCTATGAATACAGTAACTTCCTCATATACTGATATTAAGGTGAGACCATTAAAAGAGGGAACACATACATAGCAAGGTTGCTCCAACCACTCCACAGTATCACGCAGATTCAGAAGTGTCTCTCACAAACTTTTCTGCCTTATAGTTTAGCAGAGCCCTACTCACAGCCTGCAAGACCCTGCCTCAGCTCAGAGGAGTATGTTTAGGTGAGCTGGAACAACTGTGCACGCTGCTCAATAACAGCACAGCCTCCTCCTACCCCTGCAGTCTGGCACATTAAGAGCTCAAGCTACCACATCCATATAAATGAGAAAAAAAACCCCACACAACCAGAGACATGCCTCTTCCTGAAAAGGAAAAAAAAAAAAAGCCCAGAGCAGAAACTACATAACTTTAGCTAGTTTAATTATGTGCCCACCACATGTCCCTGAACTTCTTGGCAATACCAAATTAAATCCACCAACTTCAGCACTTTGTCCAGAAAGTTATCAAGTTGTGTTCTGGAGATGCTCAGATACAGATGCCACTGTACCACTTTAACAGTGAAATAATGAGGATGTTGTAAAACATGAAGCAGCACCCTCGCACTAGCTTTTAGTCTCTTTTTAAGGATTTTTCCCATTGAAGTAAAAAATTACTCACAGCAGTCATAATTGCTATTTTCTTGCCATGCTAATTGAGTCACCTCTAAGTATTTGAGAGGACAGAGCCTGCTGCTACACAACATTTTCTCAAGACCACTGCAGTGATCTCAACGTGATGTGCCTTCTTCAACTAAAAAAATTGCCAACATAGAAAGGAACATCATATTTCAGTACTAATCTCCAAAATGCCATATATGGAACTTTAACTCGGTCTTGCCTAGACTTGGAACTAGGCATAAGGGTATCCTAATCCTGTTTGATAGACTACTGCACCAGTGGCTCATTTTGACAGTCCTGAAGTTAAAGCCAGCCAAATACAGACTGTGTGCTTAAGTGTCTACTTGTTTTGAAGAATATAAGAACTGAGCATGAAGTAAAAGAAGATTCAAATATATTTCTGTACCAAAATATTTTCCTTCCTGCTGGAGATTAGAAGTGTCTTAAGTGAATCTCATTTACCTCTGCAATTGTACAGAGATGTACAAACAGTTACTGTTTGCCATAGTTTTTCATATTACTCTAACACAAACAAGTGCTTCTGTGATCATCTTTCTATGGGAAGCCAAGGATACAGTCATCAAGAACAAAATAACTTACGTATTGAGAATCACAGCAGAAAAACAGATTAAAGGAATGGGAGAAAAGCTAAGGTTATTATTCATTACTACCTATAAAGTACCCTTATAAAATTAAACCCAGTTCCTCCTGCCATTTCAGGAGCCCAGAAGGATCCAGACTCTCAACAGAAATAGCCAGCCAAAAGTTATCTTGCCAACTGGGAAATCCTTTCTAGCACCAAGCTGGCAGAGCCAGTTCCTGCAACACTCAGTCCACTTTTGCATAAAGGAGAAGAGGGGCGCAGCACAGCATGGAGAAGCACACCGCTGTAGCGGCTCTGGGCTGTTTAATTGACCAAAGAGTTAAGATTTCTGCTAACAGAAGTTTGTTTCCACAAAAGCAGAAGCCTCGATTACTCTCCTCTCTGGACTAGCACCTGGGCAGGCACTGGCAGAAGACAACACTCTGAGCATACATTCACAAGGAATTTGTCCTCCAGTTCTAGAGCAAGGGAGAGAACAGAGCAGAATCACTAAAGTGAAAATGTTTTAGACAAGCATGTCCCCTGTCAATGCTCTGGACATTATTTTAACATTAGGATGACTATTTCCTGATAGCATGGAAAGAGATGTCAAGTATTTCTATTTGCCTCCCTACTGCTACCTCACTGAATTTGTCCCATCAGTTAACATTTACTGACGCTAAAACCTAACGGACTTAAATCTCTGTTTAAGGTGCCCCAGGAATTTCTGCAAGTCTTCTAATCCACACAGCTACAAAAGCCCCCCCCTTTTTTTTTTTTTTCAATTACAGAGGAAGTGGAAACAGGCAGTCAAATTAGGAGCTATACCTTCAGTAAAACAGATGGCATGGCAGTGACATCTGCTTAAGGCCCAGAGAAAAGCACTTAATGGAAAGTGATGCAGCAGAGTCCTGCCTGAAGCCGTAGGGATACTCCTCCAAGTTAAATTTGCAATGCATGGTTTCTGCAGTTAAAAAGCCAGAACTGAGAATGCCAATTCCTTTGTCACTTTAATCCAGCATTATCTTCTGCAGTGCTGTCCCATTTGAAGACCACTGATTGTACTCAGCCACCTACACCTCTGAGGAAGCTCAAACTGCAGCTAACTTACTAGCTCATGCATTAGCACCAGCACCAAGTCCTCCAGGCACAAATGCTCTCCAGTGTTCTGGGAACACAGGTATATCGGATGTTCAACACATAAGACCACCCAGACTTTAGCAGTTTACCAGAATAGCTGCACAGTACCATTGGGTTTTCTGATATTTTTCTACGATATAGAGCTCCAGGATTTAAAACTAATTAATTTCATACATTATCAGGTTTGCCTTCATTTTAGTTTTCAGCTAATCCTATCTAGTGAGGCACAGAAGGTAAACTAATACAATTCCATATTTTTTTGAGGAACAGTCAGAACCATTTGCAGCAACAAGCAACCACACATACCTTTGCTTCATAAAGGAGAGGTCCATGAAAACAAAGCACTCGTTCACCTGAAAGAAAATTGCAGATAAACATCTCAGAACACCACCAATGTGCCCTTCCTGTAAAATATACCGCATCAAGTACAACATAGAACAAATCCAGTGCCAACCTAGAAAGAAATTCACAATTCACTGATTTGAGAAGCAAATTCACTCCTGTAGAAAAGAGGATCAGCGCTCTGATTATTTAGGCCATGAAGCAAAGATTCCTGAGGACCTCCCTGAAGGGCGCTCATGCAAGGACAGCTGCATGCAAACCATGTCGAAGCCTGGCCAGAGCTTTGCCAAACGGCTGGTTACTTCAGCAAACAATTGGCACCAAAACGTTCATTCCTGCCTGTACTTCCAGCCACTGCCAATTCAAGTTATAGGCACTCTCGCATCCTGTTGCAAGGCTGGCACAGAGGACTCCTTCAAAGCCTTGAATTTCAGACGCAGACACCAAAACACACTGGCTTGATACAAATGGACTACTTCAGCCCAAGTACTCAAGCAGCGAGCAGGTAAAACCGCCTTACTGTAAGGGATTCTTCAGTCTCCATAGCATTGCATTTTGATTCAAAGCAGGAAATTAGCTCTGATAACAGATATCGCCTCTGCATATTAAGCTTCTGACACAAATGAAAGCAAGTGTTCTTAGTGCTCCTCTTCCTGCAGGAAGTGCACCACCTGGTATTGCTGGTTCAATGAAGTCAGGAAGAGAGAGACCCTGACATTGTTTCCCCATCCGACTTGTGGGACAGAAAAACGCCAGGTTTGTAAAACAGCAAGAAAAATCGTTCACTTTGTGGTTTTTAAGTAGGAAGAGATTGTTCTTCAGTCTGTTTTTTTTTCCCCCCTCAATGGCAAGGTCTTATTGTGTGGTCACCTTGTGGGAATTTGAACATACTTAACACAGGATATCTGAGTACAGATGTTTCCTTCTTGAAAGCTGCAATACCTCACATTTTCAGAGAGACAAGCTGCATAGTACACTCCAGGGTGTAGCACAAATCCAGTTCTTGCCACTATTTCCAGGACATACAGGACAGAAGAGAGCTGCCACAGTCCACATGTGCGTGTGGTGCAGTACACATACGCACGTACTTATTCATCTTCCAGACTGGGCTGGGAAGGAGGCACACAGAAGTGGGCCATCTCACCAGTAATGCAACTCTGGATGCCTTCTTCCTCGGGAGCAGCTCAGGAATGACTAGGGTGAGGAAGGACCGGTTCATGGGCTAGAGGTTTAAAAATACCCTCCACTGTAAATCTTATTACTCTTCAAAACCCCTTTCTGCATATTCAAGTGATAAATACAGTCAGTGGCACATGGTACCATTAACTTTGACTCTCTTGAATCCTGTACAATTCTGGCTTTGCCTCGTTACCCCACAGACACAACACAACACCAATGAAACCTTTAACCAGATGGGCTCTAAGCAGGCACTCGCTCTGCAAACAAAAATCCCCCAGATCTGAGGGTTTTTTTGGTGAGGGGGCAGAGCAGTTCTTGCACTCATTCCCANACACTCGCTCTGCAAACAAAAATTGAATGCCCCCACATCTCAGGGTTTTTTTTTTTTGGTGAGGGGGCAGAGCAGTTCTTGCACTCATTCCCAAAACACACTTCTGGCAGGGTCAGTGCAGTTACACAGTTTATCGGGTGGCTGATGACAAACCACGCAATTTTGCCTGAAGCAGATGAGGGGCGATGCAGATACACCATTTCCCCACCAAGACTGGGAAACAAGCAGATACAGCAACGGCATCTTCAACCAGCACTGCTACTGTCACATTTCACCTAACACATCCAGACTTTGAATGAACAGGATGCAACTATTAATTTACTACTTCATTCCTACATTGACCAGAAAGAACCGCTCATCTTTTAAGATTTCATTATTATCCATTCTGTAGGATCCCATGGTCTCCATAGAACTGAATCAAGTATTCACAGTAAAGTCCACAAACAGAAAACTACATCAGAAATGTATTTCAATTGGTAGAATGCTTCTACGTATCGAGAAGGAAAAAAGGTTTAGAAAGGTTCTCACAGAAGTGCCCATTTTAATACATTCAGTACTTTTTTAAAAAAAAAAACAAAGAAAATGTCTTTATAATCAGGGCTAACAATCAGAATTTACATTACTATTCTCATGCATCATAGCACTCACAAATGCTACTGGAAAACGTATCTCTATTTCAATTACTGTCCAAGGTCTTTCCAGGTAAGATGTCCCCAGCTACTAAGCATTATCTTATTTTTAAAAACACAACATGAATGTCAGCTTTGCAGAAAGGGTTCTTCTGTTCTCATGATAACCTAAAAGGCTCTTGCTCCTTCCCAGCTGACTGCAGACATGCACAATGCCTCTCCTCTGAATCTATAGACCATTCTCTCCTACACACTGCCACCACTGCAGCAAAACACCCACACCTATTCCTTATCCCAAAAACAGTATTTGTAGGAGAACAGCTCTTTAGCTGGTAGAAAAAAAAAATAATATCAGAACACGCTCTGTTAACACCCCCGAACACCAAGCGACAAGGAGCGTTTCTGTTGCATACGAATGGCTGCCACGCTGGCACCCGGCCAGCACATACTGCTCAAACATCAGTCAGGCTCTGAACAGCACATCTTCTGGCCTGACCACGCTGTCAAAAAGCTTCATGTGAGGAAAAGCTCCTGGAAGTCAGAATTCAACCACCTACTCTTTCAAGTGTTTTTACATGCAGAGTGTTTAAAGAAACAAGAGGTCCTCAATCAGTGGATCAAGGACCTGATACAACTACCAACGAAGTGCTCCCATCGATGTCAGAGCAGCAGGCTGACCAGCATCTTCAGAACAGACCAGAAAATACAGACATGTCATCAGCATTGGCATACAAAAAAACCACAACCCTGCCTTAAGCAACTCAAAAGTTGAACTTGACATCTGAGACTCTTCACATATTTTGTATTCGCTTCAAAAAAAAGTCAGTGTCAAGATGCAGAACACCTGAAGTACCTACAACCCTTAATTCATAGTTGTCCAAATGCTGATCTCATTTCTCATGCCTCCATGAAAACATCAGTCCCTTCATTTTAAGGGGTACTCATACTTCACAATAAATTCACTCTCCTCCTCACCCTTTGCTTTGCGAAAAAAGCCAATATGGATAACTTCAAAGTCCACCTACCACTCTTTGATGTACATCTAGCTTGAAAAATCTACAATTAAAATAATTTTCCTGTGTCTGCTGTGAAGGGTGACAATAAAGCATTTAAGTTTTAGGCCTGCAGGAAGCTTTATTCACAGCACTTTTCTCCCTTTTAGTGTTACAGTTGAGACCACAAACGCATTTACATTTGTGGAAAAAAGCCTAAAAGTTTTAACTTGTGTACTAAATTTAGGTTGCTCATATTCCTACAGCTGTAAACATTATTTCAGCCTGGAATTCTACTTAAGTTTTAGTTTCTGCAGTTCACTTGCTTTTGGATTAATTTCTCATTAATTATTATAATGTGAATCATACATTAAAATCTTGATTATTTCTGCAGGTTAATACCGCATTGGTACTAACGCACGGCATGGAATGCTGATGCACGATTGAACACGCTCTGACATAAGTGCCCATGAAGCACATACAATTACAGTGTTGTTTAAGCTACTCAGAATGGCCAGCTTCCAGTCATTCTTCTGCAGACGGCGCTTTTAAAAATAAATCACAATTGTGTTGAAAGTCTTGCTTAGAAGCCAAAGTGAGGGACAGGTAGAGAGGAAAGGGTGAAATGAGCTTTCGTTTACCATTGTCTAGCATTTTCATTTACCTGTATTAGTATCAACCATTATCTAGGAACTAAAATGTATGCAAAATAGGTCTCAGAAAAAGCATAATCCTAACCCTTATTCACCTAAAAATATCTGGTGCTGTTGTAAATATGGATTCCACCACAACCACCAGCTGTAGTCTAAATACTGCCCCATGACTCCTCCTGCATGACGATCCTTAACTGAGCTCCCTTTCAAGGAAAAGTAAGCCATGACCATGTTTCAGACTCAAGAAAATAAAAATCCTGACAGACTTAGGAGATTTCAACAGTTTTATGCCAATGAATGTCCATGCCTGCAAGAAAATGAAACATATTTAGAATAACAAAGGATAGGAAAGCCCCATGTCTTATCGGTAGGAAAGATGAGGAACAGGAAGAGAGACAAAGACAACAGGAATTCCTATTTTCCGCATCTTCTCACACTGTGAGGGCTGAGCAGCAAAAGCTAAAAACCAAATAACCCCCTATGCTGAGGGATCATGAACACTGGAGCCCAAACCTGGTCTGGCCGAGGGCCTTACTGAACGCTTGCCTCAGAGCCGCCAGCGCTGCAAGATGGAGCACCGTTAGTTACCCTCTGCTGTACCACAAAGCGGAGACCTGCCCGAGGGCAGAGGCCGCCTCCAGCAAGGGCCGGCCCGCTGGAGCCCCGAGCCAAGAGGGACAGTCGTTGACCCGCCAGGAGTCCCCTCCACGGCCGCCCCGGCCCGCAATGTCCCCGCCGCAGGTACACCCATCCCCTCGCAGCCTCAGCGCACCTCGGGCTGCCCCTCTTCAGACAGGGAGTTTATCCCCCCCCCCTTTAAAGCGTTTCCTTTGTTTCTTTTTGGCCCACCCACCACCGCAAAGCCAGGGAAAGGAAGGGGTTTAAAGCCAGGCCCTTTCCAGCGAGCGCTGGGAGAAGCGGCGGCGGGAACCCACCGCCGGCCCGCCGGGGCCCGGCGCCCCCCCACAGCCCCCCCCNGGCCTCACCACCTCCGCCGCATTATGCGCGGCCGAGCCCCAGCCCGCGCCGCGCCGCGCCGCGCAGGCGCGCTGCCTCCCGCCGCGCCCCCCGCGGCATGCTGGGACCTGTAGTCTGCCCGGCGCCCGCTGCGGGAGGGCAAAGTGTCCGCTTGGTTATCGGTTACTGGCTGCGGGGGCCGTGGGGATGCTCCAGTGCGGAGGAAAAAAAAAGATTAAAAAAAGATAAATAGATGAAGGGGAAAAATTAATGCGCCCAACGTGGGGCTCGAACCCACGACCCTGGGATTAAGAGTCCCATGCTCTACCGACTGAGCTAGCCGGGCGCCACGCGCACCCTCTTGCATCTATCGTACTCAGCAGCGCCCCCCCCGCTCGCGCCCCGCCCGGTGCCCGGCGCGGCCGCTGGGGGTCGCGCTGCCGCAACTCATTTGCATATTTAATACTATCACTTAATTAAAGAACTATATACACACACACACACACACACACACACACACGGGCCGGTAGAAGCGGAGCCGCAGCAGGCGCGACCGCCCCGGGAGCGCGGGGCACTGGCAGCGCCCTCGGGGGCAGCGCCGCCCGCCGAGAAAATGCCTTTATTGCGCTTTTCTCCGCCAATTCCGCCCCCTCTGCGCGGGGGGGCAGCGCGGCCGGCAGGGCGAGGGGGGGATTGTGCCCCTCTGCTCTGCTCTGGGGAGACCCCCCTGCAGTGCTGCCTCCGGCTCGGGGGGTCCCCACAGCAGAAGGACATGGACCTGTTAGAGGGGCTCCAGAGGAGGCCCCGGAGATGCTGCGAGGGCTGGAGCCCCTCTGCTGGGAGGACAGGCTGGGAGAGTTGGGGGGGTTCAGCCTGGAGAAGAGAAGGCTCCG
>VUYV01000336.1:322636-345005 GCA_008711295.1 Anarhynchus alexandrinus
GAAACCACCCCGAAGCCTGCACGAGGGCCACCCACGGCCTTCTGCGTGGTGGGGAAACCTCCTCGCAGGAGGAGAGACCCGCGGGGACCTACCTGAGAGCTTTGGCTCAGACTCCCTCGAACTCGGGGCTGGGAGCGCTGCGGGGCGGCTGCCGTCAGAACCAATGTCGGCACCGGCCTCGTTAGCAGGAGAGACGTGGACGGCTTTCCTGGGGAGGTGCCACTGAGGACAGCAAAGGGAAGGAGCACCAGGTTGTGGTGGTCTTCACTAGGAACCTGGGGGGATGTTGCTGGTGCCATAAAACAAGCAGATAAGTCAGTGTGAGTTGGTTTAGTCTGTTCACTCCTCTGCTGCTGCCGGTAGCACCTATTTGCATTTCAGAAGAGGGCTTTGGTTGGTGGCCAGAGAGGGTGGGATTGGGCAGAGGACCTCACGGTGACACCCCTGGGTCTCTGGGGGTTGGCGAAGGCACCCGGGGAGCACAGCCTTCCTTTGAGATGTTAAACACATCTGTGGGGAGTGACAGCAGAGGTGCCGCCCCGGGCATTTCTGGTTGAGTTTCAACGTGCTACACAGATTATATCAATTTTGAATAGATACCCTCACGCTCCCGAGGCTTTAGTCCAGGTCTGCATCTGCTCTCGTCTTTCATTTTGGGGAATTCCTCGAGATGCTGTCAACAACCTTCCGTAGCTTCCCCGGGAGCTCGTGTTGCCCTGCAGACGTACTTACCAGCTGCAGCGTCGCGGGGCACAGTCTTTCTTTCGGGCTTTATTTCTTTGCCGTTTGCACGTTGCAGGTGGCGGGTCTGTTCCACCACGCCAGCATCGGGAACCCCATCAACATCGCCATAGTGCGGCTCATCCTGCTGGAGGACGAAGAGGTACGAAAAAGAAACGGCGGTGACTCGCCCTGCCCGGCGGGGCTGGGGCACGCGGGGAGGTGGCCTTGAGAGCCGTCAGCTCTCCCTTGCGCTGTTTTCGTGGCTCGGATGAATTTGTGTGAGATAAAGGCAGACGCCTGTGCCTTGCTGCCTTGTCTTCTGCGTGGGCTGCAGCCCTGGGGGAGCCAAGGGGAGGGCATGGTCAGAGGAGCTGCAGAGACTGATCCTTATAATAATTTAGGATAACTCAGCATCGCCGCCGGTAGCGGCGGGAGCGAGTCGCTGGCTGTTTGTGGCCCCAGCTGCAGCGGTGGCTCTCAGGGAGCCTGACGCCGCTCGGATGGGCTCCCCAGCTGTGGCCTTCTCCGTCAGCCAGGACGGGATATTTTCCCGCAGTGTTTCTTAACCCCCCCGTGTCAGATGATCTAACGTTTCGCTTGAATCGCAGATGGAAAGAAAGCAGAAAAGGGCTCTATTCCCACCCAGCCTACAACCTATAAATATGGAGCAATTCCATCTGGATGGCAGTTACTGCCGATCTCACTCCGATCTGAGATCAGACCCCTCCCCACTGCGTCCTAAAACCCAAACGGCTCTGGCAGCAACATGACAGCAGGCTTTTAATTACGTTGGCAGGAGGATCTGAAAATCTCCCACCACGCAGACAACACCTTGAGAAGCTTTTGCAAATGGCAGAAGAGCATCAACGTTAAAGGAGATTCCCATCCCCTGCATCACGACGTCGCGGTCCTGCTCACAAGGTATGGTGCCCGCATGCGAGTTTTGTGCTGTAGGTGCTTCGGTGGCAGCTAGAAACACGTCTGTGGAAGGGGGGCAGCCAGAGGAACGTCTCAGTGGAAGCTGCTGAGATCTCCCTCTCCATGCCTGAGCCCTGACTGGGCACCTGCGCATAAGATCCGTGACGTGAAATCTGAAGATAACCTGGTGCCAACGGCTGGAACTGGTCTCAGATCTCAGGTTTAAAACTGGAGACAGCTCCCAGTTAACTAGCAGCTGTGGTTTCCACACCAGGTTTTCACCGTGGCCCGATTGCCAAGCCCCAGAAGGGCTGGGTCCTCCCAGGAGATGTACGCAGGGATTAACTCTCCTTTTCCCTTGGAGGCTAACGCTGGGGTTGGCAGAGGAGCCTCTGAGAAGGCCCGCGACCTCCCATGAAGCTTGCAGGAATTCCTGCTTCTGGCCAAGTTTATATACCTTGCAGTCAGAACGGGGTTTGATGGTTTCAGGCTGTGCAGCAGCTTGGCTCTTGGCAGTAGCGCGGTGGCTTGTGTGATGATTCACAACCCACAACAGTTTTATCTTCTCTAGGAAGTTTGCTTTGTAGCAGAAATAAGGCACTTAAGGCCGTGTACTTCAATGGAGTTGTTCTTCCTGGGTGGCTGGAGCTCCTTTGCCCTGGACCACAGCGCCCCTGGGATGTGCTTCCCCAAGCAATGGAGTAACTGCTTGATTATCCCCAGCATCAGCTTTATTTATACAATGGAATAAGTGTAGCCGGGCTGGCGAGCGGTTCCCATTAATCAGGCTTAATAAGAAGCCGGGGATACCGGGAGAGTAAAGGGGAAAGGAAAGGTCGTAAATCTTTCCGCTGCAGAAAGACGTTGGATGTCTCCATTCTCGCTTCTGTTTGGCCAGTGTCCGTGTCTTCCTCCATGGGCTGGGACGCGTCCCGCACTCCTGCCCGCGCCTCGCCTTGGCTCCTGCCACTTTCAAACCCCCTCTTTGCTCTGTGTCTGTGTGTTCGTTGTCTCCGTCGCCCAAGGAAGGACATCTGCGCAGCCATGAACAGACCCTGCGAGACCCTGGGGCTGTCCCACGTGGCGGGGATGTGCCAGCCCCACAGGAGCTGCAACATCAACGAGGACACGGGACTGCCACTGGCCTTCACCGTGGCCCACGAGCTCGGACACAGGTACCACCGGCTTCCTCCTCCTCCTCTCTGACCTCTGTCCTCCGCGCTGCTCAGTCGGGGCTTGCGGAGGCGCGGGTGGAACTTGGGAGAAGATTACTCAGCGGTTCCTCACTGCTGCGAACCTTCCTCTGCTCCCGGGGCATTCACCCTGCCTTTTGGTTGCCCCGGGTTCAATGAAAACCACCTAATCCAAAGCAACCTGGACAAATTGTGTTTGGGTATTATCCTGTGTTGCTGATGCTGAAGGTTTTGGAGAAGAGGGTTGCCCATTAAGAAGTTTTAGAACAGGGTCTGCTTATAGAATCAGTGACAGAATTTTACTGCCCTGATTTCAATTAAATTTTGACAAGATCGCTTCAACCTCACAGTTCATAATAGATACCTTTGTATGGTAAAGCCACGTACCCAGTGTGTTTAATTAACTCGATCTTGTTCAGTAGTCCCATTACTTTTTTCCTGGCTGAGATTTCAGTCAAAAAGCTGAAATAGAAGCATGGGACAAAGTTTGAGGCAGTGTCCCTGTTGTCACTAGAATGTCCCACGTGGCCAGATCCCCCCGGTCCCGTTAATGACCGAGTCCCTGCGGAGCTGGGACGGTTTGCGATGTCCGGCGTCGCGTGTGGTTGTGCTGGAAGGCAGAGAGGCTGCGCGGTTGTAGCGGCGTGCGGCTCACCTCTCCTTTGTGGGACTGTGCTCTTACACAGTTTTGGGATTCAGCATGATGGAAGCAGCAATGACTGTGAGCCAGTTGGGAAAAGACCTTTCATCATGTCTCCACAGCTCCTGTATGACACGTCCCCACTCACCTGGTCCCGCTGCAGCCGCGAGTACATCACACGATTCCTCGAGTAAGTCCTGCCTTCCTCTTCTTCCTCGCTGGCGGGGGGCTGGGGGTGGCTCGGGGCTGGGGTCTGCGCCCGGGGACGGACCCAGCCAATGGCGCGCAGAAGTCAACCCCGGGGCGCGTGGGGATGCTTTAATCTCGCTTGGTTCCCTCCATCCTTGCCGCGAAGGATGCGGGTTCGAACACAAAAGCAGCGCGAGAGTTTGGGGGGTGGCACAGGGGTTGTGGCTGGAACAAACAGAGCCGGAGCGCTTTTCCTCGAGGCTCTGTGCAGTTTTCTTCGGTGCTGTGCGAGGGGCGGATGATGTTTGCCTGTAGGCAGGAGGCGTCACGTGAGGAAACGAGACCGAGCCAAATTCTCCCATGTATTTGTTTATTTTTAGCGCCCCGTGGCTGATTTTCCAGCCCGTTGTTATAAAGTTCCTAGGAACAGGGCCCAGAGATTTGCGCTTGTCAGCCAGTGTCTTGCGCTGGAGGAGCGTTTTCCTCCCTTGCCAGGAGAGCGGGGCGAGCAGCGGCAGGAGCGGGGCTGGGGAGAGCGGGGCGAGGGGCCGGGGAGAGCGGGGCGAGGGGCCGGCAGCTGCGGGGCAGGGGGCTGCCTGGGGCCGAGCTCCCATTTCTCAGTCCCCGCCTGGAACGCGGGGGCTTGGCCCCAACGCGGGGTGAATTATCGTTGATTTACGGCTTTCGGTGGAACGGAGCTCTCTCGTATCCGCAACGTTCTTGGCCCTCTGCTTTTAACCTTCGCTTTTCGATGAAGAATTTCCTGCTTGCAATGACCTCGGGCTGCTACGAGCTGGGACGGGGATGAAACAGAGCAGCTGGATGCTTCTGCAGCGGGGTTTTGGTCTCTGGGCTCCCCCCAGCAGGGGCAGCTCTTCCTTAAGAGCGGAGCAGAGCCCGGCAGGCGTCTCTCACCCGCCGCGACATCCCCCAGGCGAGGAGCGACCCGCTGCCAGCGCAGACATGAGTGCGTTATGATACGATGCTGGCAGGAGGACGGGAAGGAGTGAGCCAGAAAATGAGACCCCGCTGACCTGGGGTTGCTAGCTGTGCTTGGAACGGACCTCATGTCTTAAAAAAAAAAAGCACTCTCAGATGATGATTATCATTTTACAAAAGATTATCATTTTACAAAAGATTATTATTTTACAAAAGATCGTTATTTTACAAATGCTGCCAAATATTTAAGCATCTGAAAATGATTCACGTCTTTGACAGCGGCACGGCCCCGGTGCTGCTGGTCAGGCCCGGGGTGCAGCCGGGACCGGGCGACCCTCTTGGCGAGGCTGTGGGTCAGGGTCCGCTCGGACAGCCAGGGGCGATGGGAGAGGTCACCCCCTTGCTGTGGCGGTGGTGACCCCCAAGGGAATGAGCATCCCTTGTTCCGGAGAATAAGGGAGGTGGGCGCAGGGTGGGTGGTGATGCTCCTGCGGCAGAGGGACCGCTCTGCTGCTCCCTCCTCCGCACCTGGATGAGCCCCTTTCGGTGTTCTGTGATTTTTCCCTCTAACCCTCGTTAGATGCTGTAAAGCTCTTCGCTCTCCACCCCTCACCGTGACGTGAGCTCCTTCCCATTCCCAGTCCGGCTGGGGAACACCCTTGTAAAACAGGGTCGGGAGTCTCGTGGCTGCCCTGCCTGCACCGCCAGCGCGTGCTGGCGTGGAGCAGCCTCCCTCCACCTCGGCGGCAGCCGTGGCGCAGCAGCAGGTTGTCTCGTCTCCCTTCAGTCTGTTCTCTAGATCAGACAAGCGGGTTTTCAGCCTCTTTGCGCAGTGCTGGAGGTCTACGTCCATCCTCCTCCCGTGGGCTCCTTCCAGCCCGATCCCCACCTTCCCGGAGCCGGGGGACGGCCGGTCTTCTCCGGCCCTGCCTGCTGCATCGCTCCGCTGCCAGCCCTGCCGCATCCCCGCTCTGCGCGGCGGATTCTTCCCGAGCTCCAGTCCTTGCCTTTGTTTTTATTGAATTCCATCCTGGCTTTTTGGATCCTTCCTCCAGTTCTCTGAGAGCTCTTGGAATTTTAATCCCGCTCTCAAATGTATCTGCAGATCTTCCCAGCCTGCTCACATATGGGGATTTAATCATCGTACCATCTACTCCATCATCCAGCTCGTTAACCCACGGACTGAAAGAGGCAGACGCAGCGCAGACCCCTGTGCGGTTTTACTGCAGAGTGTGGTTTATTGCGTATCCCCGCAAAGCCAGAGGGAAACTCACGCCAGTTTTTGCTGGCTCGGTAATGTGTTTTGGCCGATTGCAGAGACCAGTAGGACGATTGTAAAATATTTAATGAAGAAGTAGATCTTTGAACATAGCACTGGAAAGCTGACAGCAAATCTAAATCACCCTCCCGTGCTGGGACAGGGACCTCTCCCCTTCCCTCCGCGCCGGGCTGGCAAAGGCAGGATGCTCCCGCTGCCGGGAACAGAGAGTGTCGAGCCCCCGGGCTGCTGAAAGCACCCCATTCCCTGATTTTTCCATGAGGGAAGCTGCTTATAAAATATATATATACGTGGTATTTTAAGGGGTGTCTCCAGCCAAGCGAGCTGTTTGCAGGTGTCCGGTGTGGTCCTCACTGGAACGGGGTGGAATGGGAGGAGGGGGTGCTGGTTCTGCCGGGGACCGCCCCGTGGCACTGCCGGCACCCCAAAGCAGGAGCTCTCCCCCGCTGCTGGCCCTGGCTTCTGCGTCGCTGCTTTGGGTTAAAAAGGAATCTTGTTTCCAAGTTAATTTAGACCTGTTCCCAATCACAACAAGCCCAAGTAATCTAATCTGCTGAGAAACCCTCGCCAGACACTTTGCCTTGCTGGAAACAAGTTTGTTTAAATCAACACTGAAAGCTGAACTAGTGACAATTTCTTGTGTGTTTGCGAAGTATCGTAGCAAACCCGCTCGGAGCAGGGAGAGGCGGCCAGCAGCGTCCCTCGCGGCTCCCGCCGCCTGGCTGCCTGCCACCGCAGCCTCCGTGCCTCGGTTTTAATATCTTTTTTTTTTTCTAAAGACGTCCTGTCCAGTGCGGTTTGAGCACTGTTTGTAGCGGCAAACATGAGGGCGAGTGTGTTTTGCTGCTGACAATCTGCTTTATTTCTGTTAGCAGGGCATTGACACAAGGGTTGCGCTCTCCGCGGAGACGGTTCTGGGGTCAGCGCGATGTAGGAACGCAGGGACAGCATCTGTTTCTCAGCAGTGAAATGTTTATCTGAGGAAACCCTTCACCTTGAATGGCCAAAGCAGGGTCCCGACTGAGGACTGAGCTGATGACCTGGTCACAAAGCTAAAATCCAGGAGATTATTCCCAGGGAAAATGACATTTCTGGCTTTCCGTCACGGGGAGCGGGGCATCTCGGGGGGGAAAGGGGGAAGGAGCAAGGCACTGGCCCGGCAGCTGCACGGAGAAGCCACTGCTGCCTTTGCCCTTTCGCCATCCCCGTAACCCGCTGTGCCTGGGGGCAGCGGGGCGGTCACTTTGGGACCGGGCACCCACCCCAAAAAGCAGGTACCTGCACGTGCCCACCCGCGCGCTGCAGCGGCTCTGGGGTGGTTGGAGAGCTGGGGTCCTATCAGCTGGAAATCCTAATTGCTTCTCGTCGCGGTGGGACGTTAACGAGCTGTTCGGTTCCTCTGTTAGCGGCTGCCGGAGTGTTCGGGGCCGGTGGTGATGCCGCTGTGACCTCTCTCTTTCAGCCGGGGCTGGGGGCTGTGCCTGGATGACCCCCCTGCCCGGGAGGTGCTGGACTACCCCTTGGTGCCCCCGGGCGTCCTCTACGACGTGGGCCACCAGTGCCGGCTGCAGTACGGCCCCTACTCCACCTTCTGTGACGACATGGATGTAAGCCAGGATCCTCCCCGACGGAACGCGGGCTCGTGGGGCTCCGAAGGGCTCTCTGGGGGCGGGGGGGGGGGGCTTTGCACGGGGCCATCCTCTTCCTGTGAATTGAATTTGTGCCGATGGGTTGTCCGGGGCAGTAACGGTGTCCTGTGCTACCGCGTTTTTCTGCAGAGCGTCTGCAACACGCTGTGGTGCACGGTGGGGAACACGTGCCACTCCAAGCTGGACGCTGCCGTGGACGGCACGGCGTGCGGGGAGAACAAGGTAACGGGGAGCCGTCCCCACCGCGGCTGTGGGGACGCCCTGTCCTGCACACGGAGGAATTTCGTGGGCTCCGACACACGGGACGGGGTCACCTCACTGCCCTCCCTCTGGGCAAGCACCCACCGCTGCCAGGGAGGGAACCTGGAGATGCCTTCAGAAGGTGAAACCCGCCGTTAATTCCCATGGCAGGAGAGCACAAGGCTTGTTCTGCTCTCCAGCTGCTGCGGTGGTGGGTGCTCATCTCCGGGACGTGCTCCCCCCCAGGGAAGGCACCTCTCCCCGCTGTGGGGCATGGAGGGTCCGGCGGCGCCCACGGCAGCTCGGCGGGTGCTGCACCGGGCACGGGGTGCGGAGGGGAGCCGCTGTCGGCAGCCGGCTCCGGTCACCCTTGCCCGGGTGACATACCAGAACAGGGTTTTCCTGCTCAAGGTGGCATAAAACTAGAGAGTTATAAAAATATCTGTAGACGTCTCTTCTTGTTAGGTTCATTGTACCCTCCCAAAGCCCTGGTCCCAAAGCACGGGGGCTGACCCCGGGCTCAGCCGATGCTGGCTCTTCCCTCTGGGCTCTGGATCCCCTTGCTGAGGGGTCTCGGTGGAAGTTTGGGTATGTTGCCTCGGACAAATCCTCAAACAGCCCAACATCTCTGGGTTTCCCATCGCTTAAAGATGCGCCGGGCTGTGGCGGAGCCCAGCCGACCCCCAGGCACCTCCGCGCGATGAAGCGTGGGTTTTCACGGGGCGATACGGGCGCTGGGCTTCAGTGCTCCCCGCGGCCAGGCTCCCCGACTCAGCGTCAACTACCGCGTCCTTAAACCTCGTTTTCTCTTCTTCTGGCCTGTCCCTTTGCAGTGGTGCTTCAACGGCGAGTGCGTGCCGGTGGGTTACCGTCCCGACGCGATCGACGGCGGCTGGGGCTCCTGGAGCTCGTGGGCAGCCTGCTCGCGCAGCTGCGGCGCGGGCGTGCAGAGCGCGGAGAGGCAGTGCAGCAGCCCCACGTAAGCGACCCCCCGGAGCTCCTTCCCGACCCCGTTGAGGAGAGGAACCCAACGCTCCCTTATCGCCCCGTAGAGGCGGGGACCATCATCTGGCCCCTGTGGTCCTGCCGCCGTCTGCATTGCACAGCACAACCGTGCCATTATGCGGTTATCAGTGGGAACAATGCGCTTTTGACCGCTCAGGGGATTCATTTCACAGCCTCCGGAGGGGCAGAGTTTGCTCTGTCTCCTTCCAGGGGTGGGTCGCCCCTGCTCTGTGCGGGCAGAGAGTGGTTGTAATAGGACTCAAACAAAGAGCAAAGACTCCGTGCTTGTAGATGTAAAACGTACCCAGTGTCCTTCAACGACAGAAAAGAAAAATAGGCGTTCTTTGAGCCTGATTCAGAGTCGTTTTGAAAAATCCCTTTGCTGTTTTATCACCCCTTTGCTTCCCCTGAGCGACTTCTGACGTGTGCCCGGCCGGGGGCTGCCTCCCCCCGGGCTGCCAGCGCCGCAGCCAGCGCTGCCTCTGCCCTGGGAGCGTCCGGGCACTGACAGAGGAGCGGCCTCGTCCATCCCGTGATTTCTGGGCTGACCCACCTCCTCCCCAGATGTCCCCCTCGTCACCGAATCGCTGCTGTGTTGGATTCGGCCAGAGCCCCCGGCTCGCCCAGGTGCCAGCGTGCCCTGGGACGGGGAGAGAAAAGGGCTTTGTGAGCAATTTGCCAGTGACGGTCGCTTTTCAATGGCTCGAGGAGCTCCGAAAGCGGCGGGAGCAGGCTCTCTGATGAGCCCAGATGTGCTTTCTGCCCAGCTCCTTCCCCGGGCGCGTTGTTTTTAGCACATGCCATTGAGCTGTTTAAAGAAGCGCTGTGTAATCTCAGTCCCAGGTCAAGCGCTGGGTTTGTGTTTGACATGAGTTTTGTGGCAGAAGTGCAGTTGTAGTTTATGGAGTGTTTTAAACGCAGCTGCGGGCGGGCAGGCGAGCAAGCCCGGGAAACGCAGGAGAATGTCCCCCGGCGGTTGTTTGCTTTGGCCACTGTAGGTAAATCTTCAGCTTTGCCTTTTGGATGGAGTGAACAAATGTGAGCGCTGGGCAGTCCTCCTCCCACAGGCATTTCCTCAGGGCAGGGTATGCAAACACAACCCTGAAGTAGTAATTAACTTTATTCTCTTCAGCAAAGTGCGCCCGGACTTAACTGATCAGGGGAAAAGTAATTTTCGTGAGGTCGTGGGGACGTGGGCCATGGAGAGTGCTGTGACCAAAGGAAAAGGCAAGCGTCAGGAGATGGTGGGAGTAGTTTGAGAGTCTGTTGGCACCTGAGAAAAACCTATTGTTGCTTTTAAAGTCCCTTTTGCTTAAAAGAGTCCAGCGGCAGCTTTGCTGCTGCCTTGGGTGGTAGAGGAGCAGCGTTGGCAGCACGTCCCAGGCAGGATGGAGAGCAGCTCCTCCGGAGCAGCCGCAGAACGGGCACCTGGTGACCTGGCTGGTGGGAGCACTGGCACCTCGTCAGCCACCGTACCCGGGATGGTGAAGGAGATGTTTTTACCCCGGGGAAGGGTGCCCAGCTGCAGCTGCGGGAGGTGGGAGGGCTTCAGACATGAACGCTGCCAGTGACACCTGACTTTAATAACTGCTTTTATAGCATCGTACACCAGACCTATAAAACTGGCCGTATTTCCAACATTAAGGAAGACTGTCAAGAGGGACAAGACCCAAGATGTAGCTTGAGAGCTGTCACTCAGCAAAAGCTGCCTTTGGTCCATGGTCTCACCCTGCATGGTCCCGTAGCACAGCCCGGCAGCCACAGCAGCAGGGAACTGGTCCAGGAGGGACTTGGAGAAGAAGGATGTGGGCCATGGTTTCCACACATTTCAAAAGCTTGCTCTGCGGAGTGGGGATGCTTCTGGGGTGGACGTTGGGTTCACAGCCCGCTTCCTTCCATGACCATTGCAGCAGAGCAATGTGTGGGTTGTAACTGGGAGAGCTCCCTGTTGACTGCAGGTGGACTCAGGATTGACCCAACTTGATGAGATCAAACCTTAGCAGCAGGTACGAAACCGCCCTCCCTTAGCTGTGAATAAAAAGGGAGTTTCCCCTTGTGTGCGGTAGGTCTTTATTTGATAGGACAGAGGATAACAGGTTTAAACTGGAAGAGAGCAGATTGAGATGAGATCTGAGGAAGAAATGTTTCCCTGTGAGGGCGGTGAGCCCCTGGCGCAGGTTGCCCCGAGAAGCTGTGGCTGCCCCATCCCTGGAGGTGTTCAAGGCCAGGTTGGACGGGGCTTGGAGCAACCTGGGCTGGTGGGAGGTGGCCCTGCCCAGGGCAGAGGGTGGCACTGGATGCTCTTCAAGGTCCCTTCCAACCCAAACCCTTCTGTGATTCTCTGATTTTGCCTTTTCCTCCCGCCAACAGGCCGAAGTACGGGGGCAGGTACTGCCTGGGGGAGCGGAAGCGGTTCCGGATTTGCAACGTCAAGCCGTGTCCCCTCGACAAGCCCTCCTTCCGCCAGGTCCAGTGCAGCCAGTTCAACCCCATGCTCTACAAAGGGAAACTCTACAGGTGGACGCCGGTGCCCAACAACAGTGAGTCGAGGGCAAAGCCCGCTGCCGGGTTTCTCTCTGCAGCCCCAATGAAAAACCTGAGCCGCAGCCTCGCTAACGGCTTGGGTTTGCTGTCTGCGTCTGTAAGATTTGCCTTGCAGCCTGTTTGTGCCATATTTTAAATTACGGCTGGGCTTGCAGGGTTAATTTATGTTTTCGGAGATGGTTCCGTGGCCCCCAGCTGCTCGGGTTTAGTTTCTGCCTGTTGGGTTCCCCAGTTAACCCCTGCGAGCTGCACTGCCGGCCGGAGGACGAATACTTTGCAGAAAAGCTGCGGGACGCCGTCATCGACGGGACGCCGTGCTACGAGATGAACGCCAGCCGCGACATGTGCATCAACGGCATCTGCAAGGTGGGTCCCGCGCCGGGGCCGTGTGGGGAGGGAGCCCGAGGACCCCCCGTGCTCGGGGAAGCGCGGGTGGGCGCCGAGACCCATCCCTTAGGTGAGCCCCGTCCCCCCTCTCCCACGCACCGCGGGGCTGAGCTTACTCGTGTTGTCGTTCACCACTAAAGCTTTCCTTATTTCCATGAGGTGCGCGGTACGGCCGTATTTCAGCTCCTGCTGCCTTCAAGGAAATAGAGCACAAACCCAGCGAAATGAAGGAAGGACAGTTTCACTTGAAAATAAGGTTGGGGATACGCAGGGGTGCGTAGAGAGGACACCCAGCCCAGCCCTGCATCCCGAGCGCAGCCGGTGGTGGCCACCACCACGGTGCTGGTGGCCGCAGGTCCGACCTGCAGCAGCGGAGGTGCTTCCCCCAGCTTGGCAGCCTCCCCCAGCGCTGCCGTTTGTTCTTCTTTTTGCGTTGTTATTTTAATTTCTTGGAAGCTCCCTACAAATGGGCTGTGGTGGGTGGCGGTTTTGCTCTGGCTGCTGGCCAGGGAGGGCATCTCCCAGCACGGGAGGCACAGGAATCTGGGGGAGATGGTGCGGTCAGTGCTGTGAAGCGTCTGGAAGATGCTGGTGTGGCCGTGCCCTGGGTCCTCCAGCTGCCTTCGCTGGCAGTGAGACAGTCCCTCCACCCACACCTTTCCTATGAGGACCTCTCCTATGAGGAGAGGCTGAAAGAGTTGGGGCTGTTCAGCCTGGAGAAGAGAAGGCTCCGGGGAGATCTTATTGCCGCCTTCCAGTCCCTAAAGGGGCTCCAGGAGAGCTGGGGAGGGACTTTTTACTGGGGCATGGAGTGATAGGACGAGGGGGAATGGCTTCAAATTGGAAGAGGGCAGGTTTAGATTGAACATTAGGAAGAAGTTTTTCACTGTGAGGGTGGTGAGGCACTGTCCCAGGTTGCCCAGAGAGGGTGTTGAGGCCCCATCCCTGGAGGTGTTCAAGGCCAGGCTGGACGTGGCCTTGGGCAGCCTGGTCTGGTGGGAGGTGTCCCTGCCTATGGCAGGGGGGTTGGAACTCGATGATCTTCAAGGTCCTTTCCAACCTAAACCATTCTATGATTCCCGTTCCCTAGGGAAGCGATCCCAATGTTCAGGAATAAACGCACACGTGACATTGGATTTCTGTTAAATTAGGGAATGGGTGGCAATCTGAGCTGCCGTGGTACCGGGGTCTGTGGGGCAGATTCCCACCGCGGGACATACCAGTGCCACCCTGCAGCAAAGCTGATGGCCACACATCACCAGGGACTCGCTCAAGCAGGCAGGGACACGGTCGGGTCTGCCGTAGTGTTAGATACAGATACGCTCCAAAAGGCTTTATGGAAAAACACACTTTTTGGAAAAGAGCCTTGTTGGACGGCACAAAGAGCAGCAGGAAAGAGGGAAAATAATCAGTTAACGAGTTTCCTTGCAGCCTCTTATATCAAAACCGTTTGTGGAATCTTCCCCCTCTCGTTGGCCATGCTGCCGGCAGCAGCGGGCAGGGGCCCGGCAGGAATGGGGGGCTCTGAGAAGGTCCCGTTTCCTCCCGTAATAGGCTGTAAGTTACTTCTTGGGCTGCGGCGTGCCGGTGCGTGGGCACAGGCTGGAAGGAGAGCGCAGGGCTCGCGATTGTTACTTGGTGCGTCCAACGGTGCGACCCAGGAGCTCGCGGCAGACGACAGCGCGTTTACCCAGAGCTCACTGCACACAAAATCTTCCTCGCGGTGGAGCCCGCTGCCGGCTGCGGCGCCGGCGTTAAACCTGACTCACTATGGGCTGTCGCAGTAGCTAGAACGGCGCTGCTTCTGCCGCGCGCATGTGCCGGCGGCTCCCGGGCACCTCCTCGGGCAGCGGAGGCTGAAGGCTCCTCGCTGGCACGGGACCCAGCGGGACCCTTCGGGGTCTCAGTGGCGGCTTTTGCGGTGCAAAATCACCGGGAGTCTCTCGCTCTGCACAGGTCGAGCGATGTGGCACGAGGTGTGGAGACCTTCAGCAGAATATAAAAAAACAAAAGTTTTCGGGAAGCGTTTTGAAAGAGGACTAGCAGGGCCAAGGACCAAGGGGCTTTCCCAGCCCAGCTCAGCCCGTAACGTGTGCCGACAGGCGCTGCTGCCTGGGAACTTGGGTTGGAAAAGGTAAAAATGAGATGCGGGTTGTGCTCCTCCCCGCGTATGAACGGGATGGCAGGACCACAGGGGCACGTTAGAGAAACCTGAGGTGTCTGTATCGCCGCCCATCCTGCAAAAAGCCTCCAGCTCGCCCCGCTCTCCCATCCCTGTTCCTTATTTCCCACCGTTTAGGACCGTCGCGTCTCTCCCTCGTTCCTGCCGCGCCGGCAGCCGCTGGCGTGGTGCGAGGCCGGGGCGGGCAGGGGTGCAGGCACAGGCGGCTGACGGGGCTGCCTTGCAGAACGTGGGCTGCGACTACGAGATCGACTCCAACGCGGTGGAGGACCGGTGCGGCGTCTGCCACGGGGACGGCTCCACCTGCCACACCGTCAAGAAGACCTTCGAGGACAGCGAGGGGCTGGGTAAGGGCGCTCGGCTCCGTCCCCAAAACGCCAGGGACCTGTTCCACTCGGAGCCGGGCTCGCTGCTGCTGCTCATTTGCAGTGTGGCTTTTAATCACGACTTGTCGATTTGGATGGGGTGAGATCCGAGCGGCGGCATGGGCAGACGTGACGTTGCCATTCCACTTCTTACACCTTGGAAGAAAAATGTCCCTTTACTGCTCACAAAGAGCCTGAAAACACATCTGTACATGCTGGAGCCAGTTTGGGGAGGTTTAAGGGGATTTTGTGGGTTGACAAGGACATGTTGAAAGGGTGGTAAACACCTTGCCAGCACCCGTGTGGGAGACGTCAGGCTGGGAGAGGTTGGGGGTGTTCAGCCTGGAGAAGAGAAGGCTCCGCAGAGACCTCAGAGCCCCTTCCAGTGCCTAAAGGGGCTCCAGGAGAGCTGGGGAGGGACTTTTCACAAGGGCGTGGAGTGATAGGACGAGGGGGAATGGCTTCAGACTGGAAGAGGGCAGATTGAGATGAGATCGGAGGAAGAACTGTTTCCCTGTGAGGGTGGTGAGCCCCTGGCGCAGGTTGCCCCGAGAAGCTGTGGCTGCCCCATCCCTGGAGGTGTTCAAGGCCAGGTTGGACGGGGCTTGGAGCAACCTGGGCTGGTGGGAGGTGTCCCTGCCCAGGGCAGGGGGTGGAATGAGATGATCTTCAAGGTCGTTTCCAACCTAAACTATTCTATGATTCTATGTCATGCTCGCTGATGGGCTCTCCCAGCAGGGAAGGCAGCTGGCCCCAGTGCCAGGTGGGGTTTGGTACCCACTGGTGCCTTACGGAGGTGTAAGGATTGGCATGATGCTGGCACCCGAGGGACACTGGCACCCACCCGAGGGCACAGATCATCTCTGCCCCATCTTTGACTCCCCCAAGACCAATGCTCGGTTCCCTCCCCAGGTTACGTTGATATTGGGATTATCCCAGTGGGAGCGCGGGAGATCCGGATTGAAGAAGTCGCAGAAGCCGGGAATTTTCTGGCGCTGCGGAGCGAGGACCCAGAGAAGTATTTCCTCAACGGCGGCTGGACCATCCAGTGGAATGGGGACTACAGGGTGGCGGGGACCACCTTCACCTACAAGAGGACAGGGAACTGGGAGAACCTCACCTCCCCGGGGCCCACCGTGGAGCCCGTGTGGATCCAGGTACGGTCTGGGATCTTCTGGTGGTTGGGGTGTGTGGCGGGGAGGGTGGGGAGGACATTGCCGCCGGATCTCCTGCCTTCCCGTGCAGGGGCTGATCTGCCGTGGTCCGTCACGGCACTTCCCTGCCATCCGAGGGATGGGGCTGGGCATCTCCTCACTGAGCATGTTTCTCCGGGACCCAACGTCGGGAGCAGCCGAGCATGCACTGCCGGCGCAGGGCGCGTTTCCAGCCCGCGCCGCTTCCAGCTGAGCCCCGTCCCCTTTGCAGCATTCCTCGCAATATTTACACAGCAGAGAGAGCGTGAGGAGAAAGAGCGCGTTTCCTGAGGCCTTTCCCATATCTTATCAAGAGCAGGGGAAGAGCCCGCGGTGCTTCTGGCAGGGCTGGAGCAGCCGGCGGAGGTATGTCCCACAGACCCCCCCAGGACTGCCCCAGCGATCGTGGCTCAGCCCGGTGCACTCTTCCCGAGCATCGGCGGCGCTGGAGCCCGGCCACGCCGAAAAGCCAAAGCCTGCGCCGTCTGCGTTTCTTTCAGCAGAGGCTCAGGATGAAATGCGAGCGGGATCCTGGGCTCCTCTGCTGCCAAGTGCTGCTGTTAATGGGAACGCTGGCGTGCTCGGCACCCGCAAATCGCTTTCTGGAATTCGTAACCTAATTAAAACCTCTCGACAAAAAGGTTTCAATATTCATGAAGAGGTTTTGGAAAGACGCCCTCGCTCCCGCCAAAGCTCCAAGAACAACAAAGCTCTGGCAATAATGGGAGCACTTAGGCTAAGAAAAACAAGGTTAAACTCCCAGCCTGTGCCGGCGCTGGTGCGGGAGGTGCTTCGGGCAGGGTTTGTGTCAGCCACAGGAGCGGCTTGGTGCGTGCTGAGAGCAGCGGGAGCCCGTTTCGAGTGGAGAGCAATTAATGAAATTCTTTGAGGCGCGTGTCGCCATCGGCCGTCACTGGCGTTCGCTGCCAGCGGCTCCCTCCGGTTTGCCACAGCCCCTTCACCGCTGCACGAGAAGGGTGTCTCACCGGGGCGGGTGCACCCCTGACGCGGTGCATGGGGCACGGCAGGCTGCAGCCCCCGCCTGGTGCTGCCCGGGCCACGTCAGTGGCAGGTTGGAGGTGCAAACGGGGACCCACACGAGTAGCCGGTGGCATCTCTAGCTGTGATGTGCTGCGGAGCTGCCCCGGGGTGATTCCTGGAGCAGTTGCGGCTCTCTGGGACACGCGGAGGCGAGGAGATTTGGGTTCTCCTGTGCGGGGCTGGACTCTTGTTGCTGTCCCCTTCCCTTCTACCGTTGTCCCAAAGGACGGCCAGAGCCTCCCTCCAGCCATCACATCCCTCGCCGGGAGTTCAGGAAGGGTGACGGAGAGAGGCAGAGGTGGCTCAGCGTGTTCCCAACCAGCGGGAGCGCCGTTCCTGCCCTGCCTGTTGCGGACCCCAGGCTGGGCTGGGGCCGGTGGTGGCACATTCAGGACCTCCTCCCCAGCTCCGACTGCGGGGAAGGGGACATCTGCCCATCCTGGGCACTTTGCCACGCCGAACCTTGAGAAGGTCCTCAGATGGGGCTGCGTTTGGCAGTGGGACTGGACGGGATTAACAGGGGAATCCTTCCGGGCTCTTCATCAGGGGAGACACAAAACCAAAGTCCTGGTGGTTCTCAGTGCTCTCGCTGTTATTTTTTCTTGTTACCTGGCATTTCCACAAGCCCAACGCTGTGAGCGGGGGCAGCAGCGGCAGCTCCTCCGCTCCTACACCGCTTCGGCCGTTTGCTAACCCCGTTTCCGAAATGGTCGTCTGCTGCTGCTGGGGTACAGGTAGTGCAGCCCTGGTCCGGAGCCGGATGGAGAATGACATCTTTATGGCCGTGCGAGGCAGGTTGTTATCGCCTGAAAAGCCCCTGGGGCGCAGCGGCCAGCCCCGACTGCTCTGCACTGGCCACCTCCCTGACCGCCCCTTGTCTCCCCGCAGCTGCTGTTCCAGGAGACCAACCCCGGCGTGCGGTACCAGTACACCATCCAGCGCCCGGCCGACAGCGAGAACGAGATCGAGCAGGCGGAGTTCCTCTGGCGCTTCGGCTCCTGGACCACGTGCACCGCCACGTGCGGGACCGGTGAGTCCGTCTCCCGCGGGACCCCCCGGGCTCGGCCGCCTGCGGTGGAGGAGCGGAGCTGGCAGAGCGTCCCCATACCGTGGGGATGCTTTAGGGATTTCTGGGTCTTTGGTTTCAGGAGGTCCTGGGGGAGGGGAAAAAAAACGACATCTGCTAAGGTCACCACTCTCTGATGCCCCCCCCGTGCTCACCCGCCGGACCCTGTGCTTTATCAGCATTTTGCTCCTTGCTCCGTGTCCTGTTACTGCGTCGGGGCGATGGAGACAAAAGAGCTTTAGAGAAATCCAGGGGGGGTGGAGGGGCTGGTCCCCCGCCTGGCTGCGCCTCCCCAGGGGGGATCGTGCCCAGGGTTTTACGGAGAGCACATGGGAGGGTGCCCAGCGTGGGCAGAGCTCCGGGGTCCTGCACTGCCCCGCGGTGTCGGACACTTGCGTCCCCCCCTCCCGTCCCACTGCGCCACCAGCCATGTGTCTGGGGACAGCTTTTGGGGCGGCTGATGGAGGGGACAGTCCGGGCACACTGTGAAGGGGGAGTCTGGGACCAGTGAGTGCTTCCTTGAGAGCAGCTGCCAGTGAAAAAAAGGGATTTCAAGGACACTCATACTTTCTAGGTAGCAGAGAGCGCCAGGAGATGTTTCCTGCCCGTTCCCGGGAGATAGGTGCGGGTCCCTGCTTGCAGCAGGAGGGCTGCGGTGCGGCGGGAGCTGGCGAGGTGTTTTCCATGCATTTACGCTGAGAGCTCTTCGCTGTGGGTTTGCGTGGGCGCTGCGGTGCGGGGAGTTGAGGAGGACGGGAGCTGAGGGCACTTGCTTTTGTTTAAAAGCAGCTTGCCTTTGCCAGGTTTGAGTGCTTTGGCTTCCAGAACAGAAGGGAAATACCGGAGCAAATCGGGCAGGAGTCGGGTGAGGATGCTCACGCTGTCTGGCCGCAGGCGAGCAGCCGGAGGAGGGCTGAGCCCCTCGCCCCGGGCTGGATGACGGTGTGAGCTGAGATGTGGATTTGGGAGAGCTCGGGCTGAGCCTCTTCTGCGGGGTCCAGCCCCGCCGGCCCCGTAGGCTCCCGAACGCTTGAGCCGGAGCCCGGCTCAGCAGCTGCAGCAGGGTCCTATCAATCTCGACTGGTGGCAGTGGTTATTATTTACAGCTCTCCCAAGTCACGGGTCAAGTACATGTTGCAGAAAGGAGGACAAAAGCAGGCAGGGAGGCAGCGTGCTGAGGATGAGGTCATCCTGAAAAATGTCGTCCCGTGAGTGCTGCAGACCGGGGGCAGGAGGCTTCGGCGGGTGATTTATCCGTGAGCTGCGGCTGGGGCAGAAGGCTGCCAAAAAAGCGGTGCTGCTGTCAGTGCTGCTGTCAGTTGCCTCCCCAAAAGCCTCAGCGTATGTGTGTGCATACGTACACACGTGTGCTGCGACGGCTGGAGGTGGCTGTGGGCGGTGGTGCCAGGACGGTGCCCCCCTCCGGGGCTGCAGCATCTCCACCGAGCTGTCCTGTGCTCCTCCGTGTGGCTTCAGCAGCCCCAAACGCGTGGTGCACCCTGCACCGTGGCTGCAGAGGCTTTTCGCAAGGGGAGAGGTGGGGAAAGGCTTTTCCCCCTGGCCAAGAGGTCCCTCCGGCAGTGGGGTGTTTCCCGCAGAGCCTCCACCGGCTGCATCGCTACTAAATCCCATCAGGCAGCTGATGATCTCCTTCATCTCACTGTTGAGTGTAAAAGCTGTAGGATAGTGAAGGTTTTACTCCAGCGATTTCTGCTCAGCAGCTCACCCAGCAATGCCCCTGCGTTGCCTGTGACCAAAGGACCAAAGGCCACCGGGACCGAGCTGGGGTTGCTGCAGAAATCTGAGAGTGGGAGCCAGCAGAAGGGTGGAGATGTTCCTGCTTATAACCCGTCTTGTCCCTGTGACCCACTTGGAACAGAGACATCCCATGGAGTTTGTGAGGTTGAAGAAAGCCATTTCTCTGAGTTTGGGATCTGCCGATGGTTCTGGACACAGTTGTCCTCCCCTTGCCTTCTGTGTAAACTCTTGCCATTCCTTAGGTATCTCCTGACATCCCTAAGCCCCAAAAGAACAGATATAATCTGGCAGCTTTTTTCTAAGGGAGAAAAAGCTTTGTCAACCCTTTCTGTGCTCTGTGTTTAGCTTTCTGTGTGAGCAGCCCTGGACTCGGTCTCAGGGCAGGAGCTGAGGTTTGCCTTGTGCTGGACAGACAGACACTGTGTCCCACCAGCCCCAGAGAGGAGCCTTGGTTGCGGTCTGCTGCTTGTAATGCCCGGGAGCCCATGTCCTGACTGGACTGGTGTTCTTTCCATCCACCCATCCACCCACCCATCCCTCCCTCCCTCCCCAGGTGTCCCTGCTTTGCAGCTGCATATCCAGGGCCATTTTCCAGCCCAGTTGAGCTCCGTAGGTCTCACCACACACATGTTGGATTGATACCAGGTGTCCAGCTCTGCTTTTCCCACCCAGGTACACTGGGAGCACTGGGGCCATTGGGCTTCATGAGGGCACCAGTACCTCAGCAGATGGGGGCTCTTGACTTCCAGTTTCAGTGGTGGTTTCATTTTCTTTCCCCTGTTTTTGGTGGCTCAGGCTTACCTGAGGGCCTCCTCTCGCCTGCTGGCAGAGGGTGCTCGGCGGTCCGGGGCGGTTCCCGTCCGGAGCCAAGCCCTTGCCTGTGTCCGCAGGGGTGCAGCGGCAGATCGTGCACTGTGTGGAGAAGCTGGCCGGCATCGTGGAGGAGCGGTACTGCGACGCGCTCACCCGCCCCGACGACCAGCAGAGGACGTGCAGCGAGGAGCCCTGTCCCGCCAGGTCTGCCGGCTTTGCCCTTCGCCTCCCCTCACCAAAGCTTTCGTCTCCACACTGCCCGAAGGGACGACCAGGGTTGGGGGCACCTCGGTCACTGCCATGCCCGGATTGCACCGGGATGTGTGCAGCTATCTGCACCCCTGGTTTTGCACCTCTCCTTTCCCTCGTGCTTGAGAATGGGTCCCAGACCCTGCGTCGGTCCATGGAAACAAATCCCAGCGGTTACAGGATCATAGAATCACAGAGTGGTGAGGGTTGGAAGGGACCTCTGGAGATCACCTAGTCCAACCCCCGTGCCAGAGCAGGGGCACCAGCAGCAGGTTGCCTGGCCGCTGCAGTGCGGTACTTGTCCGCAGACCACGAGCTGCACGGGAAGGCACCGCGCTGGCAGGGCCAGCAGCCCCTAGAATCGTAGAATCATAGAACTGTCTGGGTTGGAAGGGACCTTTAAGACCATCAAGTCCAACCATCAACCCAGCACTGCCAAACCCACCACTAACCCATGTCCCTCAGCACCACGTCTGCCCCTCTTTTAAATACCTCCAGGGATGGCGACTCCACCGCTTCCCCGGGCAGCCTGGGCCAGTGCTTGACAACCCTTTCAGTGAAGGACTTTTTCCTGATCTCCAATCCCTCTCTGCCTCTGAGCAAATAACCATCCCTGGCACAACATGGGGGCTGGTCTACTCCTGACCCTCAACCCAGGGCTGAAACACAACCCACAGCTGGGATCCTAACTCCCCCGGGCCCCGCTGATCATTGCAGGCCACCGAAGCCCATATGCATCTTGTGTACGTCTCCTGACCCCAAACCCCTCCGGGCTGGCGGTGGCTAAAACCAACGTACTTGGCGTGGTGGGGCACGGGACGGGGCCTGGCTCGGAGCTGAGACGTTTCCCCTTCCACGTTTCCCCAGGTGGTGGGTCGGCGAGTGGCAGAAATGCTCGGCCACCTGCGGCCGCTCGGGGCTGATGAAGAGGACGGTCCTGTGCATCCAGAGCGTGGGGCTGGACGAGCAGAGGGCCTTGCAGCACGCGGACTGCCAGCACCTCTCCAAGCCAGACGCCACGGCACCCTGTCACCGGGAGGTCCCCTGTCCCTCCCAGTGGGCCGTGGGGAACTGGTCTGAGGTGAGGAGGGTCGGGGAGGTGCCGCAAAGCTGGGGGAGCTGGGGACAGAGTGCCCCGGGGACGTCCTCAGCCTGCCCAAGGGCGATGGGCACGCTCCTGCTTGCAGGGAAAAGTCATGGGTGTTTTTCTGTGGGCTCACGTTGGAACACCAGCTCAGACGGATGGGGACTTTGGGGCACGGGGAGGTCCACGAGTGGGGCAGGAGCACCGAGCTGTCCGATTCTGCCCCGTCCTCTCTGAAGGATGCTCCGTGCTTGATTGCAAGGAGGGAACAAACAAGAGGGTTTCAGTGTATTTTCCAGCACCGCGAGCCTTCCCCTTTGTTTTGGCAGAAGCCTTAAAGATAATTCTTGCCCGCTGAGGCAAAGCGTCCGGGGGGAGATGGGGTCTGGGTGCCCCCGGCCACATGCATGCTGGCCGGTGGACATCTGCTTCCCGGCAGCGTGACCTGGCGTGGGGCGAAGCTGCCCCATCTCCGCTGTGGGGGGGCAGAGACAGAGACCCCCTCAGCGATGCTCCCGGGGAATGCGGGAGCCAGCACAAATTTTTCAATGTTTTTTTTTTTTCCGAGAAGGAGAGATCAAAAAAAAAACCCNACAAACAAGAGGGTTTCAGTGTATTTCCAGCACCGCGAGCCTTCCCCTTTGTTTTGGCAGAAGCCTTAAAGATAATTCTTGCCTGCTGAGGCAAAGCGTCTGGGGGGAGCTGGGGTCTGGGTGCCCCCGGCCACGTGCATGCTGGCCAGTGGACATCTGCTTCCCGGCAGCGTGACCTGGCGTGGGGCGAAGCTGCCCCAAATCTGCTGTGGGGGGGCAGAGACAGAGACCCCCTCAGCGATGCTCCCGGGGAATGCGGGAGCCAGCACAAATTTTTCAATGTTTTTTTTTTTTCCGAGAAGGAGAGATCAAAAAAAAA
>VUYV01000336.1:345702-436394 GCA_008711295.1 Anarhynchus alexandrinus
GCCGTCGTGTGCTCGATGCTGAACCCTCCTGCAAGCTCCGGGTGTTCCTCCGTGAGGCTCCTAAGAGCCGTCATCTCTTGTCTGTGTCCCAGAGGCTTTCCTGATAACCGAGCCTTGGCGAATAAGCCCCCTCCTTCCCCCTGCAAGAGTTGAGGTACCTGGAATTTCTCTCCCGGGTGGAGCAGGAGGTGTTTGCTGAGAAATTTTAGCTTAAGGCACACGCAGTGGGAGTTGACCTCTGTTTTCCCTCATTTGGCAGTGCCATCCCAGTAGGGAGAAGCAGCTTGCTTGCACCCCTCCCGCAGGTCTTAATGTGCAGTAATGTTTTATTTCAGCAACATTGCGTAGCTGGTGGAAGTGCCCGGCGGTGGCCATGCGATGTTGTGGACTGTCACTCCTGCCGGGCACAGTCCTCAGGGTCCCTTCTGCTCCTACCCGGTATTGCCAAGGAGATATGGAGCTGGGGAGGCTCTGGCCAGCATGGCACAGCGTGGCACGGGGCCCCAGCTCCCGGGAGGAGATGTCCCGTGGGGTGGGCACCCACCCGGGAGCCCACCAGGACCAGCGCGGGGAGTGGGGCAAGTCCCGACGAGGCACCTGGCCCTCGTAAGGACTGAGCAAAGATGAGAAAAGCTCAAAACACAGGAGCATATGTTGTCTGAGGAGCCCATCTCCCGGCCGGCCCAGCCCAGCAGCTCTGCCTGCCCACCTTAACCTCTTAACTTCTGCGTGCTGGGGGCTGGGCATCAAACCCCCGCCTCAGCCCGTCCGTTTTCATCCGAACACCAGAAATCCCCTCCGGTGGCTTTGTTTGCCACGTTGACCGTTTGTTCGTGTTGGCTGGGTTGTGTAAGGCACTTTGATGTCCGTGACTAACGCTCTGTGCATCTGTCACCGCAAATTGCAGCGGCCCATGGCGCGTGCAGCCCACATGTGGCGTTAGTAGGGTTGTGATTTACTTACCCAGCAGAAAATGTTGCTGTCCTTCTTTCCAGCTTGTGGGTTTCTTTTATACTGAACCATCTCAAAGAGACCATTATGGTGGAGGAGGGGGTGTCCTCAACAAAGCTGCTTATTGACCCTTGCTTTTTCCCTACTGCGACAACACCCATGTTATTATCCCCTGCTTCAAAAAATTCCCTTCTAGAAGAAGAGATGCAATTCATGGCGATAGGTCAGAGAAAAGACCCATTAGATCATCTTACCCAGTGCCCTTCACAATGCCCATCTCCTGGGAAAATTGTTTCTGGCTGGAGTGCAGGTCAAGGATCACCCCGAGCAAAGTGCCCTGCAGTACCAACGCTGCCCTGGGACGTCTCCGACGGGGACACAGCCCCGGGGGTAGATTTGGCCGGTAACAGCACTGCTTACCAGTGTGACCGGTACCCCCTGCTCCTCACTCCTGGTACAGGGGACCCCATGCCCCAGCTGAGACTGGCACAGGAGACATCTCAGGACCCAGTGGGTGGTGGGAGCATGGCGGAGTGACGCGGAGCCCCTTCTCCCTGTACCCAGAGCATCACGGTGCATGGGACAGTTGAGCACCCGCTTTGGTATCTTGGAGGGGAGCGCCGGCGAGGGCCATGGGCTGCAGTGCCACTGCTGGCCCCTTCCCCGCTCCTGCTGCTGCACCCCGCGTCGCCCGCGCTCCTGTCCCTCATGTTTGCTTCTCTCTTCCTTTCCCAGTGCTCCGCGACGTGTGGAAACGGGACACAGAGGCGCCCTGTTTACTGCAGCAACAGCACTGGAGCCGCTTGTGACCCTGCAGAAAGACCCAGCTCGGAAACTATTTGCTCCTTGCCGCAGTGCCAGAAGAAATTAGACAGTGCCAATATGGACTGGTCTGGCAGTGGGTCCTCCAGCAGAGAGATATTTAATGAAATCCATTACATCCCCAGCAGCAACATTCCTAAATTTAACCCCTTAATTCCAAATATTCCAGAGTCCAATGATGTCAATATCATCACTGAGGAGGACTTCTCAGCCAGAAAGGGAAATGTCTTTGTTGACGATTTTTACTATGATTACAATTTTATCAACTTCCATGAGGATCTGTCTTACTATCCCTTCACGGAGAAGGAGACCAAAGGCGAGGAGCCTAAGCCAGAGCTGAGCATCAACGATGTGGAGGGGTCCCATGAGATGCCCGCTGATGTCCTGCACACTGCCAAGCCGGGAGGAGGAGCAAGTGAGGACCATCTGGTGACCAGCGAAGCAGACACTTCTGCTCCTGTGCATGGTGAAGGAGAGACTGAGCCTGGGGGTTTAACCATGAATGACCTCCTGAGTGTGGTCCCTGAGGATGCAGGGACAGCCGCTCCCAAATATGCCATCCCTGACTTCATGGGTGAGAAGGAGGATGCAACGCTTGTGCCCCGCTCCGAGAACCACCCGCCCACCATGAGTTGGGACTCTGCAACCAGCCACGACCACCCGCCCCTGGATGAGCCCTGGGGAGCCATGCCGACGAGGACCGCTCCTGGGCAGGATGCTCCCACCCATGGTCTCCATCCCTGGGCTCCTTACCCGGCCCATCCCTCCTCACCGCTGCCGGCTGGCAGGGGCAGCGCTGGCGCAGACCCGTCCGACAGCCTGGGAGAGCCAGGGAGCCGCAGCGAGGGGCGTGCGAGCACGGAGGGGCCGGGTAATGCCAGCAGTGAGGAGCACGTTGGCTCTGCCGGGAGAGACCATGAAGACTCAAGGGAAATGGGTCTTGTCATCACCGGTGATGCTAATGGTGCTGCCCCCGAGAGCAAGGAGCAGGAAGGGTGGGCAGGAATGCCAGCGGGGATGGTGGGCACGCACGCCGTGACGGTGGCCGACGAGCAAGCCCACGGGACAGAGAGGGCAGATCTTTCCTTCCCCACCCCTCAGGGACCGGGATGGGAGGTGGGAAGGAGAGCTGGCAGCACCCATCCCGCTGCGAGTCCCTATCCCACGGGTGCTGATGGGGACCCCGGGGGCCAGGCAGGGCACCAGCCAGAGCTCCACACCCCCACGTCCCTGACCTCCGTCCCCTTGGTGGCCACTACAGCCTTCCCAACAGCATCGTCCTTGTCCCCCACCATGCCCGGGCCAGCCACCCAGCTCACCTCCAGCGGTCTCACCGAGCAAGATGCCCTGGCACCAGCCGTGCCCACGGCCCCGGCTCACAGCCCTCCCATGCACACAGCGGGAGCATCGTCCTCTGAGTCCCCACCGGCGTGGTGGACCTGGGGGGTGTCCCTCCACCTGGACCCAGCGTCACCCCACGTGCAGCAGACCTCCCGCCAGGCCCTGGTCAGCAGCGCCATGCCAGGGGAGCGCTTGCCATGGGCATCCCCGGGGACATTTGCTTTCGGTGATGGGGAGCACGAGTTATCCCAGCCCACCCCCGCCCCGCCGCCGCTCTGGGAGGAGGACGAGAGGGAGAAGGAGGCTTTGCTTCCACCATCCACCACCGCGGCAGCCACTGCGATGCCCAGCTGGGAGGTGGGGAACTGGAGCGAGGTAAGTGTCGAGTCCCATTAGAAGCGTGACGTGGCCGGTACGGAGGTGACAGACCTGTCCCTCTCCTGGCTCTGGTCTGTGGGGCACTGCAGAACTGCAGAAATGCCAAAAATGTGGATGGCTCATGTGCTCTGGCTGCCGCTCTGTCCTGTCCCGCTGCCTTGGGCACCAGCCATGGTGGCACCTCGCTCCCCACCCCAGTCCCTGCCCACTCTGGAGGGACAGGCAAGCACAGAGCCCCCGTGTCAGGGCCGAGCACCGGGGGAGACCCCCTGGACCGGGAGCAAACTCCTGCCAGTGTATAGGAGAGGGTATCTTAAAATATGCCACGAAAAGACACAAATTTGAACGTCAAGAGTGAGGCGCACCAAGGTGGCAAATCACTGAAAGGAAAGGGCTGTGCTGAGCGCGGCGAGTGGGGGATTATCAGCAATTATCAGCTGCGGTCTTGCTGCCCAGCTCTCCCGGGGCTGCTCTCGGCATCGCATTTGCAGTGACGGACAAAGGGCCGCTGCAATTCGCGGTAATGGGCTTTTATCAGAAAGCACAAAAATAACAAGCCTTCGGTGCGGTGGAGCACCGGAGACTGAGCGCTGGGGGAGGCTTTTAAGGAGGTTCACAAAGGACCCAGTAATGGTCAGGACAATACTTAATATCAGCAAAAATACAGTCCCACACGTGGGTTTTGTAAAAGGGCGTTGAACATCGCTTGAGCCGGGGCGTTGGAGGGAGCTCTGCCGCGGGGATGGCGCTGGTGGCAGTGCTGTGACACAGGGGCACACGGGTGTGTTTTGAAAGTCCGGCAAAGGCTTTTAAGATGGAAAAGGTTCTACAAAATAAATCAGATGTGTTTGGACAGGGAGGGGTGGATCCGAAAGAGGAGGTGGAGGCGCTGCCTTCCAGGTGGAGGGAAACCTTTATGGGAGCTTTTAACACAGAGAGAGCAAGAGACAGGCAGCGCTTGTGAAAGAAGGGCATGAAATAGAGCTTTATGAGACAGCAGTCAAATGGTTGAAGCCATTAGTGCTAATTAATGGACATCTAGCAACAAGAAAGCTAAAGCCACCCCCAGCCGCAGAGATCCCCAGTGCTGTCCTTTTTCCCACTGAGCTGCGGGCGGCCGTGGCACTGGTGTGGGGCGATGGCCATCACTGCTGGGGTCCAGGGTCGTGGCGTGAGAGTCCTTCTGGAAGCCAAAAGCTGAACAGGGAGAGAAAGGACGGTCCCAGCCAGACCAGAAACAACTGAAATGGGTGGTGGAGCAGGGTTTTCCGCCTTCTTCCCCCAAACCAAGGGCCGCGTGATGTGGGACCGGAGAGAGGAGCCTCTCGCTATGGGTCCGGGTCCCCTGCCAGGCAGTGGTGGGCACAGCCTCTGGCAAAGCTCCTCTCTCCGCATCGTCCCGCAGCTCTGCCTCCGCACACCCGGGGTTTACTGGCAGCCCTCCCGATGCCCACGCAGGGGGCGATGAGCCGAGTCCCCGCAGACCTTTCTGCTGGGCCACCGGGCTCCGTCCTCGGCCAGAGCCAGCCACGGGGCATCAGGGGCGTGATGGTGCGGCCCCGCTGGGGCCGGCAGGAGCGCAGAGGAGCAGGCGGCTGCCTCGTGTGTTGCAGTGCTCGGCCACCTGCGGCGTGGGCGCGATCTGGAGGACAGTGCGCTGCAGCACCGGCAGCGACGACGGCTGCGCCGCGGCCAACAAACCCGTCCCTGCTCGGAGGTGTTCCCTGAGACCGTGTTCGTCGTGGCGCGTGGGGAACTGGAGTAAGGTAAACAGGCGTGCGGCCGGTGGGGAGGGTGCCGAAAAATCCACAGAAGGCAGCAGGCGTGTGGTGCCTGCCCTCGGTGCGTGCTCTCGCCCCACGGCTCGTGGAGGCAGAGGGTAGAAGCTTCCACTTGCCACAGGGTTTAAGCTACTCCATCCCACAATAATCTTTTCATTTTCCCCGCTCTTGGGCTGGCTCAAAAGCCAGGAATTTGCAAAAGCTAAATGAAGAGCGGTTTGAAAGTGTCTGGAAGATATTCTCGCCGAGCTGCAGTAGCAGGCGGTGTCTGCAGTTGGGTTGGGTGAATCCAGTAGGTCCAACGGTGGGGCACAACCCCCCTTGCTGTGGGTGGGCGCCGGTTCTTGGCTGTGCGTATGGGAGGTCATCAGCTGTAGGGCAAGACTTCGTTGCAGTTACAGCTGGAAGCCGATTGCTTTCAGAGGGTCGGTAAGGATAGATCCCGAGCTGCACAGACTTTTCCCTACCTTGGACTAGAGACAGAGGTGACAAGAGGTTGAGTGTCAACTCAATCCATCCCCAGGCAGAGCATGTCTCTAGGGTCACCTCCCTCTGCCGGCGCGGTTCCCCCTGCCGCCCTTCCCTGCTGTGATGCTCCTGTCGTTTCCCAGTGCTCCAGGAGCTGCGGCGGGGGGATGAAGGTTCGGGACGTGCATTGCATCGATACCAGAGACCAGAGGCTCCTACGGCCCTTCCACTGCCAGGCTGTCCTCTACAAACCACCGGCACAGCTCCCCTGCCAGAGCACGCCATGCCTGGACTGGTACACGTCCTCCTGGAGAGAGGTAGGGGCTGCTGGTGGGGGGAGGCTGTGTGTGGGGGGGCAGCGCTTGACCCCCTCGAGCATCGCAGCGGGGCTTCGCTGCTGCCTGGGCACAGGCAGCGTGCCTGTGCGGGGGTGCTTCACACCCACGGTTATTTTTCCTGTCTCTGCTTGGAAGCACGTTTGGCCAACGCTTGGCGTTTGCTTGCCCAGAGCCAATGCTCAGTAGCCGGGCAAGCGCGTGGCTGGGGGGGGGCCGAGCTGCCGGCAGCGATGGGCTTTGCTTGAACCCCCATTCCATCACTGCCGGCAGGGGGGCAGCGGGCTCAGCCTGCCTCTTCGCACGCCTGCAGAGTTTAAGCAGTTGGTCACGGTGCGTCTGTTGGATGCTCCGGCTCTGGGAACCTCCCGGCCACTTCCGAGCACCAAGAGGGAAACCAGCGGTTCGTGGCGGGGCGGCTGCAAGGCGAGTGCTCGGCCTGGGAAGCAGGTTTCGCCTGTGCTTATGTATTTGTAGGGTGGGTTTGCAGCATATTTCCTTAAGATGCCTTAAGATGATGGGGGGACTGGAGCATCTCTCTGCTGAGGACAGGCTGAGGGACTTGGGGCTTTTCAGTCTGGAGAAGAGAAGACTGAGGGGGGATCTCATCAACGCTTCTCAATCCTTCAAGGGAGGTGCCAGGGGGATGGGAACAGTCTGTTTCCAGTGGTGCCCAGTGACAGGACAAGAGGGAACGGGCACACACTGGAGCACGGGAAGTGCCATCTCCACCTGAGGAGGGCCTTCTCTCCTGTGCGGGTGGCAGAGCAGTGGCACAGGCTGCCCAGAGAGGTGGGGGAGTCTCCCCCTCTGGAGCCATTCCAAACCCGCCTGGACGCCGTCCTGTGCCACTGCTGGAGGTGCCCCTGCTCTGGCAGGGGGTGGCACTGGGGGGGCTCCAGAGGGCCCCTCCAGCCCCCACCAGTCCGGGATGCTGTGACCAATGCGTGGAGCGTGTCTGCCTTCCTCTCGCACCACTGGCTTCCCCTTTCGATGTTTTGTGTCTCGGCAGTGCTCGGAGTCGTGCGGCGGCGGGGAGCAGGAGCGGCTGGTGACGTGCCCGGAGCTGGGCCGCTGCGAGGAGACGTTACGGCCCAACACCACCCGTCCCTGCAACACCCACCCCTGCACCACATGGGTGGTGGGCTCCTGGGGAGAGGTGAGCAGGCGCGGGCAGAAGCACACCGCTCCTCTCGACGGGGCTTCTGCTCCACACGCAAAGAATGGGGGGAAAAACCCCAACCCTCAAAACCAAACTGGGGGTTACTGCTGTAAAAACCTCCCGGGATCGGATGCTGCCGGTGTGGGGCAGCGTTGGGGGGCGGCTCTGCGGGGGGTGTGGGGATGGGTACCCCCCCGGGGCTGACGGTGCCTCCCCGCTCCCGCAGTGCACGGCTCCCTGCGGCGGGGGCATCCAGCGGCGCCAGGTCAAGTGCATCAACACCAAGACGGGGCTGGCCGAGGAGGACAGCAGCCTCTGCGACCACGAGCCCTGGCCCGAGAGCACCCAGAAATGCAACCCGCAGGACTGCGAGAGCTCCGAGTCAGGTAAGCGACCGTCCCGCCCGCCCGGAAGGCTGAGCGTTTTCTCTTCAGTGTGGTTGTGCTCCCCAAGAGCCTGCGTGCGCTCTTGGGGATAAATGCTGCCTTTTGAGGACATGGTGATAGTTCTGGAGATCGGTGTGAAAACCGGCCAGGCTCTCAGTTAAGGAGTATTACCTGGGGAGTGAGCGGCTCCTCCATCACCGGTTTTATGGAGGAGCGATGCATCGTCCTCCATCACATCCTCTGCCGTGGTTGGAGACACCTTCCCACCATGCAGCACCAGCGAGGGCTGATACAGCGACTCGAAACTCAGGCGTGCGCAGTCTTTACACTCGCTGCGGGTCGTGCGGCGGCGTGACAGGGCACGGCACGGTGTCACTTGGCGCGCTGTGTGCTCGGCAGGTTTGAATGGCACCGTGGTGGTGGGCGTTGGGTGGGCGCGCTGTGCCCCGCCTGGGTGGTCTGCTTGCTCTCTTCGAAGCCGCGCCGTGAAACGAAGTAAAGGCCGTGTAAGAACGTGACCCGTTTCTGGGTCCGGTAACCGGAGATGTTTTTTCTAGCTGAGTTGAGACTCATTCTTTATTTTTCTTCTCCCCACCTTTTGCTTCTCGGTCCCCCCGGATAGTCTGGAGGAGGGCGCCAGCAATAACTGGCCGTGCTGAAAGACGAGCTCCACTCAATTAGTTTTCCCGGCGCAGGTCATGCCCTGCGCTCTCCCAGCTGGCCGCCGGCGTGACGCCGTCCTGCTCCCGGGAAGGGACCCCGGGAAGGGCCGTGCTGGGTGCCGGGGCGAGCCGGGGGTCCAGGTGTGGGGAAGGGCGATGGGCGCACGGTGCTGGCGGTGCTGCCAAACTGGGGACTGGGGCCGGCTGCGGCGAGGGGAGGGATGAGGGAGGAAGGAAAACCAGTCAGCCCGCTAAAAAGCAGCGTACCCATGGGAAGACGGAGGGGGAGTTTTGTGCAAGAGTTGTGTAAGGCTAGCTTGGCTAATCGATAATTAAGTGGGAATGTTATAGTCAGCTATAAATATCCAGAGCGCTCGGCTCTCGAGGGGCCGAGCGTGGTTTTTACTGGCACGAACGTGAGGTGGGATGCGCTTGTCGGAGGCAGCAGCGTCACCCAGCGAAGGGACCACCGGCACCTGCCCGAGTGCCCGCGCCGGGGGGTGGCCTGGGGCGCAGGGACCTGGTTCAGAAGCGACGTGTAGTTCAGAAAAAGGAAGCCAGAAGGAAATATCAAGCGATTAAGCTCTCTGACTGCCAGAAAGCTGCTTAGTGATAAAGTCCTGGAGCACAAACCTTTTGAAACAAGCCAGGGCTCACCACGAGAAGGTCAGATAAAAGACCAGCTCTCCAGCAGCTTTGGGTACGTCCGAGGAAGCGCTCCAGCGAGTCGGTCCCATTTCAACCTGAGCGGTGCAGACTCTCTGCCAGCTTCGCTCCCCTGCTCCGGCTGCAGCCGCGGTGCTCTGCCGTGCCGCGGGCACTCGCTTGGCTTCTCCTCTCACCTTCGCTTGGAGAGATATGTCCCACAGCACCGGGCAGGTCCCTGTGAGCCAGAAATCCGTGGGCTGCGAGGGGTTAACAGCACTTAAAAGGAAAAGCAATATAATGAGGGGATTAGATGTCATTGATATTAGCACGTTAATCATTAACCAACCTTATCTTTTTAATGTGTCTGGGGAAAAGAGAAAAAAAAAAGCTTTTTGTCTGCCCAGAAAGAAACATTAGACCCTCAGGAGGTTTATTGAACAAGGAAAGGGCTGAGAGCCGGCGGGAGGGCAGCGGGCGGCCGGTGCCCAGGGTGCACGAGCCGGCCCGTGGGCTGCCCCACACCTCCAGGCAGGTCCCTCTGCAGCCTGGGACACCCGTTCTCATCCTTCCAGCTACTTGTGTTTGTCCTGTATCCAGCCACGTTCCTCCTAAAACCTATTCTGGAGAGGGCAGAAGCATTGGCTTTGATTGACTGGGCTTTGGAGGCTGTGACCACTGGCCGTTGGGATGCTTTTAGCCGTTCGATCCCTCCTTTTTGACGGCTGCGTGACCCTCCTGCATTTGTAAGCCTGTTCCGCATTTAGGAACTAATTAGTCAGGCTTGTTCAAGAAATGATGTGCGGTTCCGGCTATTTTTGTCAAGGGAAAATTTCCGTGCCGGGCTTGGTGATGAGAGCCGTGGAGCCGCACGGCGTAGCCAAGGTTCTACCAGAATAACCACTTAGATGTGTAGGAAGCGCACAAATAAATGTTAAAATCCTGGATTAAAAATGACATAAATGCTCTGGCCGTAGCCCAGGGCAGGAAACGCCTCTTGGAAATACAAACATTTCCTGCCAAGCCATGAAGAGGAACAAAACTTTCACATGGCAGGAAATCACAGATGTGTAAATCCACAGGCAGAGGCTCCCAGAAAAGGCATGAACGTAAACTCCAGCCCTTTCCTGTGTTTTAAAGGATCTTCACTGCACAAGATGAATGCGGGCTGGAGTGATTCGTGTGTTTATGTTAGAAGCACAAGGAGCCTCTATCTCCTGAAAGATGAAGTGCACGGAGAGCAGCGAAATCGTGTATTTGTCTTTGTGAGCAATCGTGTTCTCACTCGGGCACAAAAATGCGGATAACCCCAGTAGAGTTTAAATGCTAAAACCATTATCGGATGAATTTTTAACAGAGATGGAGCAGATCAAACATAAACAAACATCTCACCGGCAATCAGCTCTCTTCAATTAAAGGAGGTCAGAACTAATTAGAAGCAGAATCCTGTTCTGTTGCCAGGTTGTAAACTAATTGATGATTACACAGAGGTTCTTTTTAAATGTGCCTGTGGTTTTACAGCTGCATCCAGCTGTGAGCGGAGAAGATAAGGTTGGCTGTGTCCTTACATGGCTCCTGGGGAGCATGGGAGCCCGTCGGGCACCCAGATGCCTCCATGCGATGCCCCACCAAGGCCGGGGACGTTTATCTGACTCCATGCCAAGACAAGGAACTCAAACAGATGTGACTCCAGTGCAGGAAAATCCGCATGGGGGCTGCGAGCCACCGCCCTCGCCCGTGCTAGCGGCGGCCAGGAATGCCCTGCGGGTCCTTGCTGGCATCCAGGGGGTGAAGAGAACATCCTGACAGCGCGGTCTGGGCAATACGAGCGGGAAGAGCTCTGCTGGACCTCGGGCAGGGCTGCCGGGGAGATAAGAGCAGCCTCTGGCTCGGGAAAGCCTGCTGCTCTCTCATCTCCACCCATGCCTTGCTCCGACGCCGACCAGCGCTCTCACACCCACATCGGCCGCTCCTGTTACCGGATCATTTCTTGTAACTCAGAAAACTGGAAAAAAAAAAACCCTCACAGCATGTTTATTTCTGTGTTTAAAAGTATTACACTTTTGTTTTATGGCCGCCTTGGAAAGGCGCTGAGCAGCAGGTCCCGTGGGAGAGCTCAGGGAGAGCAGCGCCGGTTTATCCGGCAGGGCAGACAGTTTTAACACACAGCAGCAGCAATTGCTTTGTGTTGGGGGAGGATGCCGGGGGGTGACCTGAGCAGAAGTCGCCCCGCTGCTGCGAATGTCGGGGCTGTGCCGGCACGGTGGCTTCTGGCCAGACCTCGTCGGCGATGGGTGGAACAACCCTGTTCAGGACCGGACGCGTGCAGCCCACGGGGCGCTCGTCGTGGTAAATGTCATCAAATTAGTAATTTTCCCCGTGCCTGTTTCTCTGGATCCGGCACTGGGTGAGTCTGCAAGTCCCCCAAATTCAGGGCGAGCAGGTGCCGGGCAGGTGAGGGGTCTGGTTCTTCGCTCCAGCCACAGCAAACACCGCTGTTCCCCAGGAGTGTCTCGGGCTTTAAATACCAGCGAGGGAAAGGAATTAAGGTAAAGCGTTCCGCTGGCCCAAGAACAAGTATGTATAAGCTGGCTGTGGACGCAGTTTCTTCGGGAATGAGACGAAGGTTTCCAGCCAGTGGGAAGGGATGGAGGTGGGATGGAGTTCAGCCCTCTGTCCCAGCAGCAGCCAGCACAGGGGATGGTGTTCGGTGGGGCTGTGAGAGGTTCGATGCCTCGGGGGAGACCGAGGGGCAAAGCCCCCCCTGCACCAGGGGGGTGCTGGGGCGAATCCCAGACGCCCGGAGCCCTCTTCAACCGCTGCCGTTTGCGGTGCTCCGGGCTCATTATCCGGGGTCTGGCTGTACTTCTAGTTGCCTCAAGATTAATTGGCAATTAAATGTTATATTCCTTCTTGCTTTGAGTAGGGAAATGAAATTATTCATGGTTCTGCATGTAGCTGAATTTGTCCGCGAGGGACACATACTAGAAATAATTGCGGCAGATTCCAATTTTCTCTGTCATTTGAGCATGTAAGTCTGTATCCAAGTGGCAAGAGAGGGACGTGCTGCTGAGCGAGTCGTTAAGTGCCCTTTGTTTGCTGCTAATTAACAACAGCTGTCAATGAAAAATGGGTGCTTGGGAAAGGATTCCCCATTTTTATTAAATGTAGGAGAAATGAATGTTACACGTTTTAGCCTCGTGGAGAAGCGGGCTTTCAGTGACACATGCTGGCAGAGGCTCTTGGGGCGTCCCCGTATCGGCCCTTCCTACTGCGCGGGTTGATGCAGCTGCAGGTCCGAGCGGTAACGGTGCTGTGCAGGTCCCCTGGAACACACCTCAACGCCAACACACCCCGGCCCACCCGCGCCATGTCTGCACAGCGGGTCGGCACAGCATGGGGCCTCTGAGAACCTGGGCAACGGGAGAAAAAACCATACTAAACATCAGGCAGATGGGGCAGGAAAGGTACGTTACCTTGCCCCAACAAGAACAGTAGGGTTTCCTTATAGCAGAGCTGCACACTTTTTGTGTAAATGACCTTGGTTTGACCAGCAGTGGGAGAGGCTTCTCCTCCAGCAGTGGGATGTGCTCTTCCTCAAGCGGTGGGAGGTGCTCCTCCTCCAGTGATGGGAGATGCTTGTCCTCCAGCAGTGGGAGATGCTTCTCCATTAACGGGGGAGAGATGATACTTCTCCAGCAGTGGGAGATGCTCTTTTTCAGCGGTGGGAGATGCTTCTTCTCCAGCAGTGGGAGATGATGTTTCTCCAGTGGTAGGAGATGCTTCTTCTCCAGCGGTGGGAGGTGATGCTTCTCCAGCAGTGGGAGATGCTTCTTCTCCAGCCAGTGGGAGATGCTTCTTCTCCAGCGGTGGGAGATGATGCTTCTCCAGTGGTGGAAGATGCTCTTTTTCAGCGGTGGGAGATGCTTCTTCTCCAGCAGTGGGAGATGATGCTTCTCCAGCGGTGGGAGATGCTTCTCCTCCCTCCTTCTTGGCAACCGCTGAGTAGATNATGCTTCTCCTCCAGCAGTGGGAGATGCTTCTCCTTCAATGGGGGAAGTTGCTTTTCCTCCAGCAGTGGAAGATGCTCTTCCCCCAGCGGTGGGAGATGCTTCTCCTCCCTCCTTCTTGGCAACCGCTGAGTAGATTTAAGTTTTAGAAAGCGTAAATCGCAATGGACCTCAGTGTCCAGTGCAAGCAATTAGGAGGGTACAGGAATCTGCTGCTCGTCTGCCTTGGGTGCAGGCGCGCAGGCACGGGGCACCCTGTGCAGGCACCCGAGGGACCCGGCGCTGCAGCCTGGGCTCCTCTGCCAGGAGCCGCTTGCCAACACCTCCGACAACAGCCTGGTGGGGAGGAGGCAAACCTTAATGCCAACAACGAGATATTAACCCGTACTTAACTGTTTTGAAAGCTCTCCAGAATACATCAAAGGCATATTTTTCCGTGCAGAAGAAAGACCTTCAGCAGAGAGGATACTGGCCTTGGCCTTGAAGGGCTAAAAATGGGGAAAGCAAGGACGAAAATGGAGACATGGCGCTTTACCCGTGGCTGGAGGAACAACTGCGCGCAGCCACGGGGGAATGCCGGCGGTCACGCTCTGGGGGTCCTGCCGGGGTTCGGTTTCCCTCGGTCTTGAAATAGAGGAGGGCTCAGCGCTGCTGCCAAGCACCGTTACCCCGCCTAATTTCATCTCAAAAAAAGGCAGAAGGAGTAACGACTCTGTAGATGTGACACGGCTGTCTGCTCAGGCCCCATTGCTCCGTGCGGGGTTGGCTGTGGGAAGCTCTGGACACGGCGTGTTCAAAGCGGTTTGGGGTTTTGGAGAGGAAGCCGGGGGTCACGCTCAGCCGCTGGCTTCGGCAGAGCGCGCTCTTCCTCCCCCTCCCTGCACTGCAGGGCGTAGGGAGTCCTGGCTGTGCCGCAGCGAAATCAGAATTTCTTGCTGTGGGATGCAGAGACTCTAAAAAATGGGTAATCCCTCTGAAACCCTTAGAGCACACCGGCGTTTTCCTCCCTCTGGCGTGGAATCCCCAGGCTGGATGCTCGGGGGGTGTCGACGGGAGTTCCGTGGCAGCGCCGGGGCTGAGCGAGGCGTGCCGGGAGCAGCAGGGAGGGCCGACCCCCCTAAAACTGGCGGGTTTTTGTGCTTTTCTCCCAGTTTTCCAAGCTGCGGCTGGGTCGGTGCCTGCCTGTGCTGGCAGCGGGGCACGGATGGCACGCGTGCTGAGCAGCCCCCCCGGCTCCCGTGCTGCCTGCCACGAAATGCGCTGCCTTGGCCGGTGCTGGTTCCCAGGGGCGCGCACCGCGGGCCCCGGCGCAGGAGCCTGGGATAATACTTGTTGAATTCGGCACCGGCTCTGAGAGCATCCCCGAGGCCAGAGGTCAGCCGCGTAATTCGCCGGTTTTGCTAGCTCAGCTCTAAGCTCAACTTTTCCTTGTTTTTACAAAACCTGTTCCAGGAAGTTTGTTTTTCCCCCCTCCCCGAGCATAAAAGTAAACGCTTAGGTCTGTATGGCAGAAGCTTTAAATGAAATTTAAAGTGACTTCCACGCCGACTTAAAAAAACAACCAAAAATAAGTGGGGGTTTTCGGTTTCTAATGTGCTGACTTAGCCTGGATTTTAAAAGCTCTGCTTTAAGCTATTTCTTTAGACTAAAATTTGGCGTAGACTTGAACAGTGGAGCGTATGTTCAAATGAAGTGTTAGGATTACATTAAAAAAAATGTTAAGAGAAAAAAATAACAGTAAAAGCATTAAATGAAAATTGGGTCAATTCTGTAGGGACCCTCTGTGAAGAGCTGAAAAATTAAGTGCTTATTACAGCTTCCCTTGCCCAAGACCAAATTCCAGGGAGGAATCACGAGCTCAGCCAAGATTTCCAGACCTGAGCTTGACCCCGCACGCATCTCCGCTGAGGCGGTACGGCCGAGCGAAGCACAGCCCCATCTGGAAAAATTGAGGAGCGCTCAACAACTCCCATTGACTTCATTTTATGAAGGCGTTGGGGTCCCGCTGCGGGGTCCGCTGGCAGGTCGGGGTGTCGTACAGCACTGCCTCCACCACGGGTGGGGGCTCCTCTCCACCCTCCGCTAAGCCCACCCCGGCTGTTATTCCGCTCATACCTTTGCTGATAACGTGTGTACAAAGAGAAATAACTTCTGGCAGGAGACCCGTGGCCTTATTTATGCCTATGTGCGGCTCTGCGTACTGCAGGTAGAGGGATTTCCGTGCCAGCGCTTGGGGTGCCGACCCGTTGGAAAGGGATCGGAAAAGAGCTCAACCATCACCTCTGGTCCTGGAAAGCGGCTTTCCGGGGGGTGCTCCAGAAGCCTAACCTTCGCAGCTCTTTCAAGGGAAGGCAGGAGGCAGCTTGGTCGCCATCCATAAATAGCTTTCTAGGAAGGGCGCTGCGATAAGCAGAGGGCTCGTGAACAGCGACGAGCCCAGCACGGCACGGCGGCAGCGGGCTAAAAATACCGAGGTGCTTGGCAGGGGTCTGCCTCAGCGCGGCATCCCCCGGGAGCATCACCCCGGGACTGACCCTCCGAAACACCGGTGACATTCCCCTCCATCCGTGCAGTATTTTTAACTGAGTTCCTCTAAACACCGGGGAGTTTTTACTGCGGTTATGCTTGCTCCGTGCCATGCAGTGAGTAATTACCCCCCCGGAGCACACCAGCCCTGTCCGTGCCTGCCGGGAGCCGGCGCTGTGTTCCCCATCTCTCCTACTCGGTGTCGCTTCCAAAACCAGCCACGCAAAACACCACGAGTTTATAAATCCCGTGGGAAGCAGCGGTCAGGCAGGTGGGGGTTACCCAGCGGTCGTGCCCCGGTGAAGAGTGAATGATGACCGAATCCTGCTGGAGGGGAGAGATGGCCGAGACGGGTGTGCTGAGCCGGCGCTGGGCACCAGCGCGTTCCAAGGCACGGCTCAGCTGGTGCGCCCCGCTGTTGCCGTCACCCCGGTATTGCCGTCGCCAGCCGTTGGGGGCAGGAGGAGGGGTTCTCCAGGCTGACATACCCTCAGGCTTTTCTCTCTCATCAGACACCCCGGAGGTGGTTTAGGATCCCTGCTTGAGGCATCCCTGTGCTGCAGCACGTGCAAACGGGAATACGTGTATTCATTCATGTGCCCGGACGTCCGGGTGCGAAAGGGCTCTGAGGGTTCAGGGGATGCCGTGCGGAGCCGCAGGGATGCTCCCAGGGAATACCGTCCCTGAGACCCCGATGGAGCATCGCATGAGTAAACTGACCCCTTTACCCGACGGGCTCTGGTGCTGTCGCGTGGTGTGGCTGCTCTCACGGCAGGTTTGGGACGCGCACCGCTCCCAGCCCGTCCCTCTCTGGGCTTCACAGCTATTCCTCACCCGCTCTGCTCAACCAGCAGGAAAAACCCACATTGTCCCCCAGCACCCGGGGGGTTGGACCGAACCCCCGGCCTGGGAGCGTGATGCGGGGCTGGGATGCGGCGCTCGGTCCCGGTCCGTCGGCGGCCACTGGAGCCGGCAGCGGCAGCAGCTTCTGTGTGAAACGCTTTCTTCAGGGCACAGAGACACTATTGCCGGGCAGAAATAGCTGTTGCTCGAGAGGAAGAGAGGAAATACCTCTACTGAAATAGAAAATTAATTTTAGACCAGTAGAGTGACCTCCTTACTGATGGGCTGGCGGGGGGTGAGGGCTGTGACTGAAATCCCAAACGGGGGGAAAAGTCTCTGCTCTGCCTCTGCTGCGTCCTTTGCATTATCCGCTGCGGGTTGGCTCATCCGCGTGGGAATGGGGGCAGCAGCCTTTCCCTGAGCAAAGCCTTTTGTTCGCAGAGGGGAGATGGCGAGGGCAGTGGTCAGCAAGAGCTCTCCCGGCTCCGTCCTGGTGTTCGGCAGCAGCAAAGTGTCCTGAGGAGGAGAAAAGCCCTTTTTCTTGCACCGTTTCTGTGTCTGCTCAGTGTGGTCCCGGGCGGAGGGTGCTCAGGGAGAGGCAGTGCAGGGGGGGCCGGGGGGTGTTGGCCCCACACATCTGCCCCGAGGAGCATCAACTCTGCTTTTTGTCAGAGAAGAGCTGTCATTTATTTTAATCTCTTGTACCAGAGGTAAAATTAGCCAGAGTTCGTGTAATCTGAACGAGTCTTACACAACTGGGTGAGATGCTGGAGGCTCAATGAGGCGCGTGCACCTTTTGACATAAAGTAGAAAGTAGAAAAGGAGGAATTTAAAATGAAAGCAAATCAACTATATGTGCTTACAAACAATCCACATTTGGTGGTGGGTCTCTGCCGCTGTCACTAAGCCGACCCACCGCCTGTTTGAGTCTGGCCAGGCTGGCGATGGAGCTGGGGGCTGCTGGGGCTGATTTCTGCGGCCCCTGCTGCGGGCACAGGGGAGGGCTGTCCCCTCCTCGCCGCGTCCCACGCCATCCCGCGGGACGCACAGCACCGTCGTTCGCGTGCGGTGGCGGGTGTGGGGGCGTTTCGGGGCGGTGGGACGTACCGCCCTATCGCGCCCCGAGGACAAGGTCTCTTTGGGGCAGTGCTTGCATCTCCCCCACGCTGCGAGCCCAAGCGCTGGACCAGGCGCCCCGACGCGGCGCTCCCAGCCCGGGAGAGGGATTTGTGATTTCCAGACTGTTTGCAGAGAGGAAACAGTGTCTGCAAACAGTTTGCTCAGCCCGCGAGTGACTCAGCCGGGGTGGCCAGGCTGCGACCCGTGGCCACCGCGGCCACTGCTCAGCTGGCCCGGGCGCTGCCCCCGCTGCAGGGCCAGGTGCTGGCGCTGGAGCGGCGGTTCCCAAAACAAAGCCCATCCTTGAAGCAGCACCGATGTTGTTTTGAGGTCTGCGAGACACCTGCAGGAAGCGAACCAGATGATGCGGGTTCTCGGAATAATCAAAACACAATGGAAACTAAAATGAATTATTGCCTGCTGGCGTTGCGGGGGAGGTTTGGGACTGGGGAGGTTTGGGACTGGGGAGGTTTGTCGCCTCTCCCAGGCCTCCAGCGCAGACCCTCCTCCCCGGGGAGCGAGCCCCGGGCTCAGCCCCGCTCCCCCGTATGGTTTCTCTACCCTGGGAAGATGCCGCAGAACTGTAGACAGCAGCAGAGGTGTTGTTTCTGCTGGCAATTAGAAATAACGAGGATGCTCGGTACGTAGGTGAGGGGGGGCTCTGCATGTGCTGAGGTCTGTCTGTGTCTGTGCCAACCGCACGCCAATGTTTGCACCAAGCGCCTGATAACTGCGCCGGCAGTGCCGGCACTAACGCTGTCCCTGCCCTCTCGCCTCCCCTCCAGGCTTCGTCTGTGAGCGCGACCGCTTGACGTTCGGCTTCTGCCAGACCCTGCGGGTCCTGGGAAGGTGCCACCTCCCGACGGTCCACCTCCAGTGCTGCCGAAGCTGCCGCCAGCACGGGCACCGCGCGGCGCCCGACCGGGACCGCGGGGACGAGCGGGCCTCCAGGAGGTGACAGGACCGTCCCCGAGGGCGAGAAGCGCCAGGACCCGCGGCAGCTCCCGGAGCGGCGTGGCGGCGGAGGAGGGAGCTGGGTCACAGCCAGGACTTGCGGCTCTGCCTCGTCCCACGGCAGTGCCGGACGGCGCTGCCCGCGAGCCGCGCGGTGCTCTTTCAAAACACGGGGAAGGCTTGATTTCTTTTATTTGTGCTACACTATAACGGTGCTCAAACCATCGGTCTGAAAAATAAGGTCTGGCGTGGGCTGGGTGTGGAGGGTCCCGCTGGTCCCTCGGGAGATGCCGGGGCAGCCGGGACCCTCCCTTGGGGTCACGCTGCCACTGGGCGACCAGCGGGGAAACATTTTGGGGAAGGGAAACCGAAAGCAGCAATAATTCGGGGGAGACCTCTCAGAAATGCTTATGGTGCTATCATTTGATGTTTTCAGCCTCTTGATGGTGTTGGCAGGCCAGCACGAAACTCTCGACTTTTGTTATTATTTTTATATATATGAAGTGAGCATCTAGCATTCCTCCAGTACAGCCCACCGTTTGGGTTAGGGTTTTTTTTTTCATTAAGGGACTTGAAGCTGGCAACCCATTTCTGTACTTTTCATTAAAATGTTTACACACTGAAGCTAAATAGCCGTAATTTAAGAAATGGAGGCAGGGCGGAGGAATGAAGTATCAGCTTCAGGTACCCCCGCGAGTCCAGGGCTCGCAGTGTGCGCGAAGGCTCTGTGCCCTCCTCTGCCCCGCTGCTGGCTTTGGCTGCCGAAGCCATTGCCCGGATCACTCTGGAGCAGAGGGGATGCTCAGGGACACCGAGGCACAAGTGAAAAGACACATCGGTTTTGGAGTCCAACAGCGCATCCCCTCATACGCAGTGGTGAAGGAGGGGGGAAGCTGCTCTAGCCCCGGTGGTGAGCAGCACATCCCCTTCGCTGCATCCTTCCTCCTGAGCAGCAAAGTACTTACACGCCTGGATTTCGGGATGCAGTTAACAGCGTAGCAGCTTAATGGTTGGTTAAGGTATTTTTCTGTGTTCTTACAAGCTAAAACCCTTTTTCCTGCTTATCTAGATTCACCGCTTGTTAAGGTTAGCTGATTCTTTTAACTAGAATATCCAATATTGAACGAGGAGCAGCACTCGGCCGGCACAGCCCTTACCGCCCGTCCGGGGGTGTCGTATGTGAATCCCTCCCTGTCTTGGGGAGGATTTGCTGTTAGGTTGGTCCCCGGAGGAGGCTCAGGAGCATTTAGGTAGGAATTTCTTTCGGTATTACTCTTCAGGCTACGGAGGACGCCCAAAAACTGGGAGACGGTGAAGGCAGCCCTACGTGCACGGAGCAGGGAAAGGCTGGAGCCAGCGTCGGCCGCGCCGTGCGTGCAGCGCGGTCGCACAGCCCAGGGTGCGTTCCTCCCTCGCCTGCGCTGTCGGGAGCAACGTTCGGCCCCAGAACGGGGGAAGTTCCTGCGTGCGATTTGTATGTGGAACACAAGCCACGACTTCGCCGTTTGGGTTTTGTTCCTTTCCAACGTGGTGTAAATTGTTATGTTGCAAGAGCCTGCGTTCGGTCCTGTTTTCCTTCTCACCGGCACCATCTGTCCCCTGCTTTCCTCGCGCTCCCAGGTTCGCTAAGGGGTAGCGCTAAATGCGGTGGGGTTTAATGGCTATGGCTCATGAGTGTGTTAAATTAAACAGTTACTGAAGGAAACAGTAGGGTTTCATATCTCCTTTTCCCCTTGGGGAATTTCGAGGGATTTCTCACTGAAAATGCAGTTAAGTGGAGACGGTTTGGTCTTGGCACCAGCGGGGGGGTGATTGCTCTCTCAGCTGCAGCAGGAAGGGGCAATCAGTTTGCAGCTGAAAATCACCTAAAGCTGCTGTTCGCCAGTGGGGTTTGGGTGATTGGGACGCGATGGGTGGCGATGGGGTAAGTGCTGGCAGCCCGCTGGCGCCTGGCAGATCGAACGGCGTCAGCCCCTGCGTTGTGTTGATGCCTACACCGGTTTCGCAGCTCATTTCGGCGCTAACCCAACCTCTCCTGCGGCCCCTGTCCACGCGCAGGGTCACATCCGTGGCCGGGACCGGGGCACGGGGCAATCCCTCCCGCGGGAGACCCGGCCAAACCCGCTGCACCGTCTGGGCCAACGCTGTTGGGAACGCCGAGGAGCGATTGCAGCCGAGGGGAAGAGCATAACAGCAGCTGCTGTTTCGTAAATGCTTCAGCCTGGCCAAACGCAACCCTTGGGGAATATGCTGATGAAACAGGCCCTAAATCAAAGGCACTGAGCTCCTGCAGGAGCTCTGTGCACCGTGTGCTGTTTGGCAAGCAGGTTTTCTTGTTAGCCCGGCACTGTTTCGTGCACCCTGGAGCGGAGCCGGTTCCTGAGCATCCCCAGCTGGCACAGCCGCGGTTGCGGGAAGGGATTCCCGGCCAGAGCACGATGCCCAGCGCCGCCTCCGAGTCCCTGCGGCCCCGACCGGGTTGGGTGTCTGCGGCACAGGGAACCGCAGCAGCCAGGGAAAACCTTTCCGTTCCAACCCAAAAACCTTTCTGTTTCGAGAAGGGCCAACCCTGACGCGTCCGAAGCCTCGGTGTTGCGGAGCCGAGGCGGGCGTCCCGGCTCCACGGTGACTTTCAGCTGTCACAACAGAGCGGTGGGGTCGGGGCATCCTTCTGGGAAGGGCTGAGCGGAGCCGGTTCCCAAGCGCTGGGACCGGGAGCAGCGGGAATTAATGTAAACCAAAAGCGTGGTCAGCCCCCGAGCCCAGCGGCTCCCAACCCGCAGAGATTCCTGGTGGGCACTGGGGCTGGAGAAGTTTGCATCGCGGTGTGGGAATCTCTACTGGAAGGGCATTTCATCTAATTTTTAGCCACGTAATAAGCCAGGCCTCCTACAAGCACGTAAGTAGCATTTTAAGCAATAATCACACACACCTTGCTTAAATACCTGCAGTATTTTCTTTCAACGAGATACCTACAGCTTGGAAAATGGTCTGCAACTCTAAATGGAAAACTCTGTGGAACTGGTGCCGTTCTGACGCTGGTGCAGCCGTTGCTGGCTCTGACGTGGCAAACGGCAGCGTCTGCTTTGAGCCCCGGGGACGCAGGAGGACGCGCGTGCAGAGCTCCTCAACTGCTCGCAGCGAAGCCAGACCCGTCCCAGGAGCAGGTCTGGATCTCGCTCAGCTTTGTTAGCGTCTGTGTGTTCGCTCGCTCCTTGTAACCGAGGAACTAACCACAAATGCCCTTTTTTTCTTCTTTTAAAGATGCTTTTCTTACTGTGTCAACACAAGAAGGATGTAACTTTAGAAATAGCTGCTGCAGTAGCCTGGAAAGGAAAGCAGGAAAGTAATTATGAATCAAAAGATGTTTGAAATAGAAAGATGCTTTTCCCTGGGGTATCTCAGGATGTTCTGTCAGGAAAGCAAGTTCATCCTTTTTGCTAGGTTAATTAGAGTAGAGTATGAAAGGGAAAAGCAAGAATATGTCAGCCCCCCACCGTGGAGGTCCCCGAGCTCCACAGCTGCTGTCCTTCAGCCAGGCCCCGGCAGAGCAGAAGGAAGGCCACCACCGCCGGCTGCCCTGCCGGTGATGCACCGGTCACGCCGAGAACACGCGTGCGTTTGACCGGAGACCCCGGCAGAGCCCCCCAAAGAGCCCCGGCTATGGCCAGCGCAGACAGAAGAAAAGCCCTGGATCATGCTTTTCATTGGAGATACAGGATGCCGGTGACCAGGATGCGTTCACTTTGTCATTCTAAGATACTTTTGGTTCATTACTTCAGAAAGACCCCATTGAAGACCAGCGCTGCAGAACTCGCATGCTTCATTTGGCACACAGTAAAGGGGGGGATTCCCACTCATTGTGAACCGCAGCAATGGGGGGGTCGAAGTCCCTCTGACCTTTGGCCGCTCGGTTTTACTTGGCCCGTTTGAAAAACATTTGGTTTCTCCACTAAGCTGTCGGAGACTCCAGGGAATTTTGTTCTTGCAGCCTGGTCGCCTCCCAGCGCTGGCTGGATGTCTGCGCTGGGTTAATGGGAGCTGTGGGCTGGTTTTTAAGGCAGGAATGCACATTTATACAAATCTAGGCAAGCTTAATTACAACAGCGACTGATACCAGAGCTCTCTCTCCTCTTTCAAATGAGCTGTTCTTGAAATTTATTGCCATGGAAGGCTTTTTTTGGGTGCGTGGCATAGACTGTGCCTTCCTCCGCAGGCGGCTCAGGCTGGCTGAGACCCGCTGGCCCCTGTCTCTGCACATACACGTATAGAGACACATATATAGACGCGTATAGGCATACATTGAGGAAGCCCCCACTGCTCGGATAGGGAATTGGGAAAGCGCCTGTGTGGTGTAAGGAGTGGGCTTGAGCAGCTGGGGGGTCCCCGGGCTCCCGCTGCGGCGGCGCTGGAGGGGTGACCAGGGGCTGCAGCCGAAAAAGAACAGAAATCACCGGGACGTTGAGGACGGAGGAAGAAACTGACTGCTTTGGGCAACACCGAGCAATGCGCCCCGCAGCGCAGAGCTGCTGTTCAGCCCGTGCGCGGGGGCTTTCCAGCCCCAGTCTGCCTGGGAGTCCACCAGCTGATTTGTCAGTAAGAATAATTCCTTTTATTTGATAAAAGACAGACATAGAATTTATTTTTATGTTGAAGAGCATTTTCAAGGAAATAAGTGGCTCAACCAGCAGCAGAAGGCAGATAATTTACTGCCGTCCTGCACCTCCGTCTTTGGCCTTTGCACGCGAACGCCTCTCGCCTCTCTGCACCCGCGGCCCCTCCGCACGGCCGACCCGGGAGAAGGCTCTAAAAGCACTTTCCCCGGGAGCAAAGTCTTTGGTAAGTGTTCGACTGTGCTGGAGCTGGAAAGCAACTGTCCCTTCCCGTTCATATGGCTTCATCCCCAGGGACGTGGGAAGGGAGAGGCGGGAGGGACCCGGATGGATCACGCGTCCCCCAGCAGCCGTGGCTTTTTGGCCAAAAGTTGTCAAGTTCTGCCTTGAAATGCTTCCCGTGGGATTAGGGACTCCCGGGCGTGGGTACTACCGGGGGTCTGGAGCTCAAGGGCCCTGTAAGTGCCCGAGGAAGATCTGCGAGCATCCCTCCGCAGGGATCCCCGGGCTGGCTGTCGATCCCCGGGCAGCCGCCTTCTGTGCCACCTTAAAACCCAAAACCCAAAGCAGAAGTGTTTCAGCAGCTCGTGAAGGAGGGAAGAGCTCAGGGGAAGGGGAAGACAAAATTCTGAATAACGGGGAAAGTTTAAAAAGATGGGAAGGTTTAAAAAGATAAAACCCAACACAACCCAAATGTAGAGAGTTAAAACCAGAAATTCAGGCGCATAAAGCTTCCCGATGACTAGAAACCGCCCTTCCAAAAATTTCCCAAGAGGTTGCAGTCAGCTTCTAGATTTTAGATTTATCCTTTCCACCTGCTCCCGAAGCAACCCGATGCCCACGCCGCCGGGGAGGTCGGGCTGAGCTGCTTTCATACGAGCGGCAGAGGTGGTCCAGCCGAGCCTCCCTCGCCTGCTCCTTCCCCCGGCCCCTCCGCGCAGCGCCAAGCTCGGACACGCACTCCTAAGTAGTTTTTTCCTATATTTTCCACAGAGGAAACAGAACAAACAATATGTTTTTAAAAGAGGATTTCGGCTAAGTTTCCTGAAGTCTATTGTAATCTCCAGCTGGTAATTACCGAACAGGGAAAGAATTGCTCACAGGTTTCGCTTGGCGTTTTTTGGACTAACCGATGATACAGCCACAGAAGGCGGATTTGGAACAAGGGAAAACCTTCACGTCGTGCGGGCTTTGTTCTCAAGAACCTGTTGGTGAAGCTAATTTTACAAAATAATTTGATTCTGGGGCCAATCAACCCTAAAGCGCAGGTTCCAGCGGCTCTGCTCAGGTGCAGTTTGGTCGCCAGAGGCTGTTTGAGCATTTCGGGGTGCAGAGGGGCTATTGGGGGCTCAGACCAAACCAGAAGATAATTTAAGTTTAGTGCAAACAGAGGGTGAACCAACCCCCTTAGCCAGGCCACTTGCTCCATCACCGTAGTATTTAAACCTGGTCAGTTGTCTGTTTTCACTACAGAAACACGATTTCAGTGAAAGCCCTCTCCTGCCGCATTTCGCCTGCAGCTGTGGCCGTGATGGTTCAAACCATCCCGACATCCACAAAACTGAACTTCCAAAGGACTTTGCGTGGGCTTTTTTTTTTTCAGGACCAATTGTAAATATAAAACCTCCCTGAAGTATTTTCTGTTTCTCTGTAGGCTTTCGGTTTGTGCTTTTATTTATAAACGTCCGATTTTGCTGCAGGTCAGCCCTGCAGACCATCGACAGCAAGACACGGTTGGCTGCCCGTGCGCAGGGTCCCCACCTCCTCTCCCACCTCCGTCCAGCGTCTTCTTAAAAGCCTTTCCTCACCCCCACCTTATCTCAGGTAGGATTAATTTGGCCGTCTGCGCAGGGCGTCCCTCGGGGGAGCTGATCCAGGACGGTTTCTGGAGGCAGATGGCAGGCGCGATTGAAGGAAAAGTTTTGCGACGTGCGAGCTCCCTTTTAGCGGGCGACAGAGAATGTGGGAAAGAACTGGGCTCGGATCCAGTGGGAAATTTGTGAAGAAGGCTTGTGACTATAAAAGGAGCCCGAGGCCAGTGGTGTTAAAGCGGGGGAAGACGAGAGGAGGGTGGTCAGACCCAACGCCCTGCAGCTGCGGAGTCAGCGGCCTTACTCGCCCCAGTGGTTTGGGCTGTCTGGGCAAGGCTTGTCCCCGCGCGGCGATGGTGGGACACGGAGAGATTTGGAAAGGTAAGTGCCGAGCAGAGCTATCAGATGTAACTAAAATAATGAGGCCTTCTAAAAGAAGCTGAGCCCAAGGTCTTGTCTGGCAGCACGGCTTAGTCGAAGGAAGCAGCTCGCAGATGTTCATGGGTGGAAACTTGTGCTGAGCGCAGCCAGCTCCACCGCGGAGCCTTCCCCAGGCGAGGGGAGACCTGGAAAACCAAACGAGATGTGGACCTGCTGGAAGTGAAGGTCTGGGGACACGCCGACAAGCCCGGTGGCTTCAGCCTGGGCGGCGGGGAGAGGCTGCAGGGGCACAGCAGGCGCTCGATGGTGTCATCGGCATTGCTGATGGTGGGAAGAGGTGTTGGGCGCTCCCCAGCCCCACAGCCACCACCGGGCTGTGATTGCCCGGGGACTGGGTAGGGCTGTCCTGCTGGGGTTTCTTTTTCCAGGGGAAAGGAAGGAATTGGTGGGCGACTGGGAGATGGGCGACCAGGAGATGGGGGACCGGCATGGCCACCAGCGTCCTGGCCACCAGCAGCAGGATGGTGCTCACAAACGCTTTGAGACTCCTCCTGACTGCAGCATCGCAGGGGAACCAGTGCAGGGAAGGTGTTAGGGCGGTACCCTGTAGCTCATGCTTTGCTGTTGCTTCTGTTTATTCATTGGGATCTCCCGAATGCCGCTCTCAGAGGAGCCAGAGGCTTTCGGCTTCAGGTTAGAAATCAGACCTTGTGCCTCCCCTGGTCACCTCCAGACATTTCCAGAGCCGGAGACAGGAAGGAACTGCGAGCTCGTTCGTTGGGAAGCAGCAGGCGTTTTATGGAGGAGGTTGTTTGTGTCTCTTACTAACAATAACACTTAAAACGCTTCCGCATCTCAAGAAGCAGTTGGGTCACCCCGTCAGAACACCTGTGTGTTGCAGGCTCTCAAATCTTACCCAAGTGCTTCTGCCCCCCCAGATGACCTCAGCTGGAGTATTTTAATCCCCAAAGAGCCAGAAGGGTCATCAGTCCTTCACCAGCTGCAATGACCGGTGAGGGATGCGGTCGCGCCGGTGACTGAGCATGCGAGGAGGCAGCGATGCCCAGCGGGACCAGGAATAGCTCTCAACACCCATCCACGCCTCTTCAGCTACGAATAACAAATGGGTTTATTTTCTCTTGTTCTTAAAACCTCCAGGCCTTGTGCTACGCAGAAAGTTTTCACGAGCACAGCCTCGAGGGACGGAAAGGCAAAGGCAGGGCAGCAAGAAAAGGATTTGAAGAACGTAGCTGGTTTATCTTTGGGTTTTTTTGGCTTTTATATGGTGGCCGATCACCGTGTCGCGCTCAGGCAGGGGAATGGCCATGGTCCCACCACCGCGGGGTGCCGAAGCCCGGCACCGCCAGCCAGTGCTCCGGCAGGTGACGGCCGCACCAGGGCTGCGCGCCGCGGGCAGCCAGTCGGCACAGCGACGTTCCCAGCGGGAAGTAAAGCAGCGGAAAACAGGAGGAGGAAAGCAAAGGGAGAGAAATAAGCTGCCTCGTCCCTCGGTGGCGTAGCTGGTACCACGGCGTGGAGCGCTTTGCCCACCCAGACAGTCACTTTTGTCAAGAAATCGGGGAAAGCAGTTTCGCACGCGTGTCGAAGGAGGGGAAAAGGAGCGGAGGACTCGCACGGCCCAAGTCAGGGCTGATGGAGCCACCGCGCGCCTCCCTGGGACCCTCAGCTGCTGACCTGCGTTCGCGCTTTACGGAAAGCTCAGCACGGCTGGATGTAAACATTTAGAAATATCTATATGCTAAAAATAGATCTACCTCTATACGCAACCGCTCTGTGGCCATCTGCAGTGACTAACAGTTACGCTCCCCCGCGAAGTTTTGCAGGGAGCCCCTCGGGGTTTGCACAGCCCCGCGGCCACCGCGGCAGGGGCGAGACCTCCCGCGTGTGGGCAGCGAGAGAGGGGGCACACGGCCCCGTTACCTCCCGGCTTCCACCGCGCCTGCGGTGATGTGGGATTGGAGACGCGATTTCCAATCGGTTAGGTCCTGCCTGGAAAACCAGAAGCTGCTATAAACTCCTTCGCGTGCAACGGGCGCCTGGCAAAGGGGCAAAGGGACCATTCCGGCTCTTTGGAGAGCAGCCGGAGATGGGGAATGACCGGCCCCTTTGCCTGTGCTGGGGTTCGGGCAGGAGCTAGAGCTGGGCTGGGGACGGTCACCTCCTGCCAGGCAGTGATCTGACCGGGATGAAGGTGCCATGCCAGCATCCGCCCCGGCTGAGCTCCCCTCAGCTCCACACATGGTGGTGGGGGCTGCTGTGCTCTCTCCTTCCTTTCACATCCCTGCAAACACTTCCCAAATTCCCTCTGAGCCTCTGGAGAAGTTTAACCCCAGGAGCCCACAGTCCCACTGTCAAACGTGGCTCTGCTGTGATGTGCAGCAGTGGGGAGGGCCAAAATCCTATAGGAACCATCGCAGCTCAGACAGGACTCTGCCACCATCAGCTCCTCCACTTCCCAGCTTGTCCACAGCTTCTCCAACAAACACCCGGAGGGCTCTCCGAGGACGCGGGACACCAGCCTGGTGGCAGCGGGGCAGCCCGGCTGGGGACGGGCAGAGCCTGCGGACCCGGACAAGCGGCGGGAGCCCAGGGCAGGGATGCTCCTCACCCAGCAGACAATTACTTGTTCGTAACGTGGCTCTGTGGCTTGCTGGTGCCCTCTGCAGTTGTTTCTCTTTATTGTAAATGCAAAATATTAATAATATGAAGGGATAATTTTATTACTTGATGACAGCGAGTGAGGACAGGTGACACGTGCCCGCCTTCCCGGGATTGGAGAAACATCATATGGTTCTCAGGCACCTAAAATCCCACCCCATGTGACCCTCCTTGACCTGTTCCTCCACTCACATGCAGCCGCCGTGACCGGCTCGCTGGCGGTTTCTCTGCCACCACGTGGTACAGCTTCACTGACACGGTGACCCCGAAATCCCGTGGCAGCAGCAATGGGGATGAACAAGCTCCCAACCCCAGTTTAATAGGGAATTGCTGAAAAATGCAGCGGCTCTGGAGCTGCCTCCTGGGCTGCGGGCGCCCAGCCCTGGGGAGCCACTTCCCAGTGTCATCCATCCAATCATCAGCATCATCAATCCAATCTAGAATAGAAGCTTCCCTTAGGGTTTTGGGGTTTTAAGTAGACCTCTCAGAAGAACAGCCGAGCCCCCCGAATCCTGATGACCACGCAGTGGTGGAACCCGAGGCCGCACGCAGGCGCCCAGCGAATTACGGGGCAACGCAGCCGAGAAGAGGAGCTGCGTATCTCACGGCCACAGTGTTTCACAAAGCCTCATTGCTCCCAGCAGATATCTGCATTCTGAAAGGAAAACATCAGCCCCCTTGCTGGAAAGCAAAAAATAAAATAATAAAAAAAAATCAAGTTCCAGGAAAAGAGCCGCCAGCGACCGCGAGCTCACGCTGGCAGGTTCTCCTGCCGCATCCCCGGAGGGTATTTATCCGCCCGCTCCAACCCCTTCAGAGCGGCAGCGGTGTAAGGCGGAGGTGTGTCCCCGCTGAGCCCACACAGCGCCGCACACTTCTTCCTTCCCCCACATTTCAGAAAGTCGGACGAGCTGCCCGGGCAGTAAAATACACTCTGGGCAGGGATGGTTTTTTCTCCTACGAGGGACAGAGGTGGAAGGAGGTGCCTTAAATCCAGCTCCAAGTTAAACAACGAGTTCGCTTTTCCTGAATTGCTATTTTCTGAGCCAGGGTTAGGACGTCGGTACAGTCCTTCCAGGTCCGAGAGGCACAGGGGCCATCCCCGCCTGCCTCCTCTCCGACCCTCTCTGTGTGGGGTTTTCTCGCTTTCGGCCCACTGCAAACCCATTCCTTAAGCAAACGCTTCCCAAAGCCTCGGTTGGAGTAACTCATCGCTTCATCCTCTGCCAGCACCAGGAGTTCTCACTCATGTACCTGGCTCAAGACAGCCGGTCCCTGGTGCGTCCCACCCGGCCACGTGCACCTTCAGCAGCCCAGGTCTGTGCCGGCGAGCGGTGAAAGCCCCGGGGCACACAGCAAAGCCGTTACCAAAAATTACACTACCTGGTTGAAATGATGTTTTGCCGCAGCTACATTGGCTGGCCTGGTCGGAGCTCGGCTGTTACGGTGTTTCTAGAAAATTGCAGCTTTTGATCCTCTGTCAAGCAAAACGTAAGCTGGAAAAATCCGTTTTAGCCATTTCAGTAATCTGAAGTAGACCCACACCTCTGGAGGAGCCAAAGAAGCTGCGGATGTTTTGCTTTTCACTTCATCCGGGTGTCACTAACACCAACAAACTCCTTCGCGTAACGCTTCAAAACCCACCGGTCCCCAGCGCTGAAGCCCCTCCGGGCAGCGGTTCCGTCCTCCTGCAGAGATCAGGTTCTTTTGACAAACGATCAGCTCACAAGCTCCGTCAGCGCCTGCGCCGAAGCAGAAGTACCGTTTGCAGCTCGACCCCGAGCTGGTTCCCGCTTTCCTGCGAAACTCTCGCTACCCAAATCCATCCCTCGGGGAAGCCGCGGGGCACAGAGCCTGCGGGGCCGGCAGCTTCGGGGCATCCGGAGCAGCTGAAACCAGCACTGCCGCTGGAGAAACGACGCTTTGAAGTTCCATATTGGCACTTAAAAAATATTTGAGCCGTGTCCGGCCCGATGCCGTCAGCAGCGCGGGGGCTCCCGAGGGGCTCCAAGTGCCCGTGCGGAGACACGGAGCAGCGAAGAGCCACCCGCGGCCGCAAATCTCGCCCTCACCCACCTTATGGCAGCCCAGGAGATGTTTATTTAGATGAAAGGTTATTTGAAAGGGATTTGAGGCTCTGCAAGCACAACTTGGAGCATTTTTGTATTGGATTAGGAAATGGAATAAGATAACCCTCTTGGGATTAAATTTTCTAGAGAAATAAACTGAATCACTGCCATTTCCCTCCCCCAGAAAGGGGAATACCTCTCTCGCTACAAACGTCTCAGAGGGTTTAGGGGTTTTCTTCCGTGCTGAGGTCCCACACCTGGAAACAGACCTCTCCCGTCTCCTCCCGGAGCAGCGCCATGAAAGGTCACACCTGGGAGGTTTGGTACGGCAGGAGACGCAGAGAAAAAAAGCATGCAAGCGCTCTTTTGGGATGTCTGGTGGTAACAAATATGTTTTCTCAAGGGATGAAAGTTTCCTGAGAAAGTTTACACTTTTTGCCTTTAAGCAGAAAGTGTGGACTGGGAAGATAAAGAGGGACAACTCCGCGGGACGACTCCCCACTCCCCAGTGGCACCTTTCAGCCACCGCAACCTGCAACGCCGATAAAGAAAACTATCTTTGCGCCCATATATTTACATCTTGGACCGTTATCAAACCCCACAAAAAGCAAAGACAAACGGCAAATAACAGCAGCGTGTGCGCTGTGGTTACCCCCCCCTCGCCAGCAGCCCCAGTGCTCCCGGGGGGGTGGGACTGGATGGTCTTCAAGGTCCCTTCCAACCTAAACCCTTCCGTGATCTTTCCTAAACACTCCCCCTCGTGGGAGAACACTTCCACAACACTTCCAGCTCTGCTCATTTCCTTCTCTCCAGAAATCAGTAATAGTTAAAAAATCCTTCGCTTTTGTTTTTCTCCTTTTGAAAAGGAAAAAAAAAATAATAATGACAGATTGCTTCTAGTTAATAGAAGCAAAGTCAGTTTAGATTTAATTTTAAAATGGAAACAGAGGCTCTTCTATATGAAGTATTTTTCTCTTTTAAACTGACTTGGTGCAGATTGCAGACGTCGCCTTGAAGCCGTTTTGGATACGACGCGTGACAGCGACTCTCACGGAGCAATAAACAGACCCAGAAGTTGCAAGGAACAGCACAAGCGTCACGTCATGGGTCAGCGATTCAAAACTTTTTGGAAGGAGAGCTGTATTAGAAGTGCTGGGCTGATGAGGATGACAAGTAACTACACAGAATAAATCCTTTCTATTGAACGGAACGGCTAATTGCATTTACTGACACTCCCATTTGCAACGCTTACCATCTAACTAGCTGATTACAGAGTAACGAGTGGGGAAGAAAAACATTACTCTTGTTCCATACTTCTGTTTTAACGGCACTGCACAGCAAAACTGGGAACCTTATCATAGGAACACATCTCCACCTGCTTTTCATAGAAAATAAATTATTTTACAGAAGTAGTTATCATTTAATGAGTCTTCCCAGCTGAAAAAAAACACCAACCCACCCCCAGAAACCAAGAGAAAACCTTGCAAAATGCATCTTTCAGGACACTTCATGACAGATCACTCCAGCAGGAGTCTAAATACACAGATTTTAGGCTTTGCCTGAAGCAGGATTTAAAAAAAAAAAAAAAGTCCGTGGGTTCTTTATTTATTTTGGAAAGAGTACCAAGTTGTTAGCTTCCCATGCAAACATCAAGTAGCTAATTCCCTTCACATTCTGCTGAATATTGAGGTAGTGGACACAGCAATAAGCTTACGCCTAATTACACTTTACAGAAGCCTCTGTAGAAAGGACATACGTACTCCCCTCAAGCTAAATTCAGGGTGAGCAATGAGGGCACAAAGGCTTTTGAAATTTAAGTAAAATTTAATTGAAGCTGAGTAACTAGTTAAGAACGTAATTTTCCACACACACGCTAGAACTGACAGTTCTGCAGATGTGCAGTAACCTATGGAAAAAGGGGAAACCTATGGAAAAAGGGGATTGTTGTCTCCCCCCCTCCCCTTTTTTTTTTTTTGAGACAAATTTGGCACTGAACATAGGGAGATGACGAGCTCTTGTTGGCACAGCTGTGACAAGTGTCAGTGTACTGTTTTTACAAAGGGAAAAATTTCCCCCGCTGTTTATAACGCGTAGCCGAGCTGGAGTCCATTCAATCATTTCGTGCCTCCAGGAAAGCTTTACGGGGCTTAGGATTAAAACGGTTACAAATCCCTCAAATCTCAACAGATGTTTGCACTGAACTCCAAGGATTCCTCCCCGTTTCACCACGAGAGTAATCACTGCTCGATGGAGGGACGGCTCCTAAATCCCTCATGAACCACTGCAGGGATAACCGCTGTGCGCTGACCGGACACCGCCCCCGGGGATACCCGAACGGCTTCTCAGGTGCCATGGGGCAGGAGATGGGTGGCAGCAGCCTCTCCCCCCGCGCATACATTGACCACCGAGGCCCTCCTGGGGCTGCACGGCAGATACCGACCGTCGCTTCCACTGGGAGAAGGACAGCCGAGCGAGAAATACCTGCCGAATTCTGCGGGGAAAGGGAAATCCACGGCCAAATCCACAGCTGCAACGGACACTAACAGAGGGAACCTCTCCGGTGAGCAAACACGCGAGAGCTGGCAACGCTACGGACGCTCCAGATAAGATCAGTGAGGGGGCAGCAAAAAGAGAGAGGACAGCGGGAACCACAGGCACGAAGGGCTGCGGGATTCTCTCACCTTCCGCGCTGCAGGTGAGCCGTAAGGAAAAGCAGGGCCAAGGTGGCAAGATCTTGTCCGCAGGAACGCTTTACCCTCAGGATAGTTACAAAGCGAAGTCTGCAGAATCAGAAACGTGTACTTACAGAGAAAAAAAGCAAATATTTAGCAGGAATAGTGTCCCAGTAAAAAAAAAATAAAAAAATTAAAAATCGACTTCGTTCTAGTCCAGTCCCTTGGTTCCAAATTCTTTTTCTGAATTTATTTCAGCTTTAATGTGTTTGTCAACAACAAAGCTGACTGAAATGTTTCCTTCTCTAACATAAATCTAAACCGAAGCTTAAAGAAAAAGGAAAATAAGAAAATGTCTGAACTCTGAAAGCAGCACTTCAGTACAAGAATCTGTTTTATTTTTACAGTGCAGTGATTGAAACAATGTAGAAATTTAACTTGCAAAACTGAATTCATATCACAATGTCTATCAGAAGGCAATACATATGTGTTGTTTTGTTTTTAATCATAAAATATTTCTCTGGACACCAGAAATTACAAACTCTTAACACTATACACCACTTTATTTTAGAGACTAAGTCATCATAATTTAAATCTATCTTATAAACAATTTCTTTTAAAAAACATATGGAAGATAAAAAGAACTCAAGTATTAAACTCAAGGCCTTGATTATTATTATATTCTTTTCTCTTTTAAACAAAGATAGTTTAAGAAACGTATCAAAATGATAACTCTGTGGGTATTATAGCAACTAGTCGGGCTCTGTAACACACTGCTCCACAATTTCACGCAAGTTTGGGTTCTCCATCGCAGCTGCTACTCTCTCTTTGTCATTGATTTGCTTGTTGACTGCAAAACATCACATGAAAAGTAACGTCAGAAGCAGTTTTCAGTGGTACGTTACACATCCTGCACCAGTAACCTGCCAAAGGCCAGACATCGGACTGCAGCGGTGATCTTCCAAACCTAGCGAGTGCCCAGCTCACAGACTGAGAAAGTGCTGCTGTGCAGTAGCAGCACATTGTGTCAGCTTTCTTTTAATCAGAAACCCGAGCATTTTTGTGTCTTTTCTAGCTTAGGAAAAGAATGTAAGATGCTGTAATGACATGTCTTAAAATCAAGCGTGAAATTCATGACAAATCAGTAGTGCAAGTTCTCCAGGTTCCATTCCGAGTCATTTAAAGAAAAGAACTGATTTTTCCCATACAAAGATACCTAATGCCAAAGAATAAAAAAGCCTGGGACATTGCCTGGACAGAGGCTTTAACAGCCGTTTAAGACAATTATTTTCTATAGCTTTGAAAGAATTTCAATGTCCTGTACATTTTATTTTAAACATTGACCGAGAAACATATATTTTTGTTGTGATGGTGTTAAGATAGCGAAATCAACCAGTCAGGAAGTTCTTCATGTTAATTACTCAGCAGCACAGCAGCAAGGTCTTTTGTTGTAAACACAACTCAACACCTGCAAGAACTGTGGGGTTGGTTTGCTTAAAAAAAACCCCACAGCCCACCAACAAGGAGCACACGGTCACAGTACCAATGCAGCTTCTGAAACAGCCTCAACTACACGTTTCATTTTAAAGCTTTACCAATGTATTCATTTCTGAAAAGGGCTTCTCGAAAGACCACGACCACAGTCTCACTCATTCATAAGCTCTACTTACTGTCTTCTTCAGTGGAATGTGTACCTTCAGATATGTAGATTTCCAGCTAGAGGAGAGATGCATACATTAACAGTTAAATATTTCCATTACTGGAAGAACAAAATTGTGCAATACACACACAACGCATGTAATTCATACTTTTAAAACTGTTCACAGACAACGAAAATCGATGACAAGAGCTGATCTTAGACTTCACTGCAACACAGTCACGAGACAATCTCCTCCCCCGTTCCCGAGAGGCCCCAGTCATCTTTCTTCAAAACTGTGGAGGCATTCATTCCTCGGTAACACCAACTGCTCTCGAGACAAAGTAATTGCAGTTAGGCTACTGGAAAAAGAGCGGCGAATTGGCACCACTGTCCCAACACGTTCTCTGCAGGCCACAAATCAGGAACAATTTGTTTAAAAGCCACCAGAATTGCAAGTGCCACTTTCACCAGCTAAGCTCGTGTTCACCAGCTAACGGATTTTTTTTTTTTGGATTCCTAATAAGGTACTCCTAATAAGTTTTGCTCAATGCTGAGAAACACAACTGTTCTATTTGAAAATGGTAGCGTAATGCAGTATCCGTTTCCTGCATGGGAACAGACTATAAGACTAGAATCTAACCAGACCTAAATCACGTTTAACAGGCCTGGGAAAAACAACGACCCCCCTCCCACACGCTAAACCGCGGGGAGATCTCCTAAAACTGATGTACCAAAGGAAAACCAAGTAAACAAATCCTATGTTTTTTATCTTATCTCACTGAGGCTAAACCTATTTGTTACCATGTGTCCTGCGTAGCAAATCCCTGTCTACCTCATTTTCTAGAAATACAAGTCTCACTTTACACTGTTTAATTGGAAAGATGAAGCTAGCAACTAGAAAAACAAAATAACCACAGCAAAAAAAATCAATACCAGAAATCCTAAGCTAATGAATTTATAATTTAAATTATTTCAGGCGGGTTTCTAAAGGTCTATAAAAGTCTATGTTTGTCATTAAGGGTCCTCTCTTAGCTCCTGGTAGGACCAAAACAGTTTTAAGGATATATTAACCCCTCGTTTCCTATATAGTTTCTTACACTCCAGCAGCACAGCCAGGGCTGGCCCCCGCTAGGGACAGTATATTGACCAGGTCAGACCCCTGTGCCATCTATACAAGAGGTCCTAAGACACAGGTCATAAAGAGATTCCCTCAACGCAGTTCCAGTTTTGAATTCTGCAGTTCTTCTAAACTCGAATGAACCTCTTCTGAAGGTTTACTTCCTAGATGACGCCTACATGAAGCAGTGGAGCTCTCCTTAACCGGTTTCTAGCTGAAAACAGGGTAGTTCTCTTGCTGTCAGGGCTCACTCACAGAGCATTGGTCCCCTGGAGAGAACTCTCAGATATCCCAAATGGCACAGCAGAGTCAGTAACTATTAATATTTTATATTTATGATACTTAGGTATACTGAAATATTGCAGAAGGCCAAATTTGTTTTCACCAAGACAAAAGTATGACTTGGAGTCTTTGTAACATTGGATTTGAAAACACCCTCTCTTCCACCAAGCAAGAACCCAAATGACAGCTGGTGAGGAAATCCCGTGAAGCACAGCGTATTTCAGAACTGCAGCAATAAATGGTCTTTCGTAAAGCAAAGGAAGAACCACAGCTATTCACAGATCCCTTCAGGTGCTACACTCTACTGCAACACCCACTCCCTCCATAGGCAAATAACAGACTTTAAGAAGACCCCAGCCCTAATCACAGCTTGCAAATTACTTGATCCTACAGCATACGCTCTTTTAAAGAGAACTTGGTGTAGATTCATGTCGTTTAAAGCAAGTTCTAGAACAGACACTTTACCTTATGTCTAAAAGGCAAACATCTCTGAAGTTTTATTCTTAAACAAAGGCCTGTTTAAACAAAAGAGAGAAGAGATTTTCTTGTAAAATTCAAGGCTTGAGGTGCATTTTCAGAGAATCCACATTTAACAATCAAAAAACACCCGCATAATTGACAACCTTCTCCTTCTGTATTCTGAGCAGCGCAAGCCAGAGGAGAGTAAGTAACTTGTGGTTTGGCCCTTTGGTCGTAGCTTCTCAGTGAAGCTCACACCTGCCTTACAAGCTGAGGAGGTGTTTAGAAACCAGAGACCTCCTAGAAACACTGAATACAGACAGAGTTCTCCGTTTCCAGCTTTCTTCTATGTTTTTGACAGAGCTTCCCAGCTCTCACTGTGGCTGCACCTGCACTGAGAAGAACGCTTGGTTTGTTTTCTAACATTTGTTAAAAAATCCCAACGTAAATTGCTTGAAGACCACAAGCCTCCAATGACTCGGGGGCAATTCAAGTTCATAATGTCACTGTTTAACGCCTAACGTACAGACGGAGCGGAGGAGTGCTGTGGCTCGCCTTTGGGAGCGAGACCCAAGTTTGGGGACACCCCACCACGAGCCCATTACAGTCTCCCCACAAAGCCTGGCTTTGCCATGAGCTACGCGTGGACAAAGCCATACCGCAGCCCCAGTTTGTCCTCAGGCTGAGCCGGTGGTAACAGCAACAGAAAATACTCCCCAGAAGAACTACCAGCTTAGAGTACTCTGTACAGATAAGGAATTTTGGAAAACAAAAAAACCCAACCAAAGCTGTTTACTGCCTATGTTCTTACATATACTACCCGACTATTTAAAACAGTTACCATGACCCGTCCCTGTAACAGCATGAGGAACTGTGCTTCAGGGGTCACACAATACCGATAACGACTGCACCATCGACCAGACATCAAAGACCTGACTGACATTTAAGTGCTGAGAAGGTGATTTGCACAAAATTTAAGATTTGACACGTGCATCACCGATCCTCAGGTCTGAGCCTTAACCCACTCACATTCCTAACAGGGTCAAACTGCAAATAAGTTATTACTCTTTGGCATGCTAATGCTTTACTACCTATAATTTACTTTATACATAAAGCTGCAAAAGGTTATTTGGGCATAAATATATGTACTTCTTCATTAAACTACAGACTTATTTTCCCTTAAATATTTAAAATAGACTTAGAAATCTTAGCATTGATACATAATGGTAAGAGTTGCTAACCTTGGTACGTTTAAACAAATCATTTCAGACATCTCAGATGTGGCTTTTCAGATTCGATCTTGCCACAAATAATAAGGAAGAAAAAAAGCAAAATAAGCCAGTGTACATTCCCATTCAACTTCATTGCTTTCAAACTCCTAACAGTCCAGATTTTTTTTTTTTGTAATCTTGGATTGCACGTGGGGTTCTTTGTACATGTGTGGCAACAGAGAACAGCCCATCAGGTAAGGGAAGGATAAGGGAAACAATCATAAAGCTTTAACATTATTTTTTTTTTTAATTTAATACCTGACAAATTTTCAATTTAACTTTACTAAAATAATTTGGAGAATATAAAGAAGGAATTCCGTATCACTTCCCAGTAGATTTTTGAGAGCTTGTCTTTGAAGAGTTTCCCTAACTTGATAAAAACAGACGGATGTGCCCTCATTTCTTTCGGTTTTTGTTTGTTTGCATCGCTAGTAGGGTTCTTAAGACGAAATTCCTGGTCAAACTGCTGCCAAAGCTATACTGAACTTTAACAAAGACTGATGTTATTCAGACAACTTAAAATTAACTTTACGCTCATAGTTACAGATTTAACGAGACAGAAATCTTACCAATGAGAGTAGCCAAAGAGCAATGAGGTACTGTTGGTGTAAACCTGATGATAACCAGATATTCATCTTCACCTATCTCTTGCACTTCAACACAGCTTTCCGTTACCACTTCCAGTTCTTCTAAAGTATTAGGTTTCTCCGGGTCTCGGATAGTTCGGATTATATCTAAAAGAGAAGACAAGTGACCAACAATAAAGTAGCTTTCCTGAATTTAATAAAAGGTACTTTTATTAGAAACCATCTTCCCAGCATCGTTTGTTTTGCTCCTCTTCAGAAAAGACAGAGCTGTAAACATCAGTGATACGTTATCTCGTGAGTTGCTTCAGAACTGGGCAAATTGAGGCGTTTGTTGTTCACTGTGCGCATATTTTTCAGATTCCAGTTCTAAACTTGCTATTATTTTTACAATCCCATTATAGTAAACAGAAATCAAAACATGCCTATTAAAGGATATGTATTACCTCCAGAACTACAGGTCATATAGTATCAGCCTATCTAGAAGATACACAGAGACAGTATTTCAGAGAGGTTTGCTGGCCTTTCAGGTTTTTCCAAATCTAACTTCACAAGACAAGTCAGATTTCCTCCTCATCTTCTCTCCACTTCCCAGCCTGGGCCTCACAGGTAAGATTTTTGAAGCCATCTTAAGGAAAGCCAGCACAAAAATGATGCACTAATTCGTATTTATCTATATCAGTGGTGACTTCCTCAGCTTGTAAAACGTGGGGATCAACTAGGTTTAATATACCTGTATAGAAAATAACAAGCAGCATTGCCTTTACAGAAGCAACGTGTTCTGGATTCTGTTTCATCGTACAACGGAACAGAAGTACATTTATTGTTGCTTTTCCATAGAGCAAAAGGTTTTAAAGTAATATTCAAAAGCTACAATATTTGATTACAGGACACCAAAAAATAATGCACAAGAGAGTATGTGAATTCAGTAAATCACCTAAGAGCCCCAAAAAATAAGCCTCTGCATTTCAATGTGCTTGCTGAGTAATGTAGCATAGAAGGAAAGGCCGGGAGATCTCTCGCCTGTTCACATCTGTGCCGTGTACACGGCATAATTTGAAGAGACACCGATTTTGACAGTGGAATCCAAACCTAGGAAGTTCCCAGCTGTCACCTCTCACTCGCTTCTGCCTTGTATACAGTTGTTTCCCCCTTGGCAGTCCAGGTACGAGCATTTCTGGTACAAAAGAGTTAACTAAAGGGATAAAGGTTTAAAAAACAGGTGGAAAAAAAAGAAAGGGAAGATGTTTTCAGCTAGCTGAAGTGATTTTCTTTTTAGTCTAGCCCTACCAATAGCTCTACTACAGTCGGTAACTGTATTGTGAAAGCAAAATGACACCAGCCTTCAGGATGGCAAATTACTTCAGTCTATCTCTTCAGGTACAGACAGACCCACCCAGCTCTCAACTGGGGAGCCGCAAAGCTGCTTCCAGTGCGTTCCTGCCGCGAAGCTGATGGGCCCAGCCTCTCAGCAGGCATCACGGGCGTAGTACAACTCGGCACTAATACTGCTATATTATTTCCAGGCAGGAAGGAAGCAGGCAGCCAGCGGGCAGGAACGGTAGTTCATGTCTGTCTGGGCTCCATCCGTGCAGGCATACCCTAAAGTCTCTGACCTGTGAGGGAGGAAAAGACTTATATTTGTACAGCCGTACAAGCTTTCACTCCTGGTGCTCACCTCACCTTCTCCGAAGCTCTCACCCTCCTGCAAGGGCTACTTGATTTGCTCTCAAAACCTAGGTAACTCTTTCCGCAGGGCTGGGAAGCACTTGCTGTCCAAAGTAAAGTGTCATCACTTGTACCATAAAACAAAATTTGGGATGAATGAGAGAACTGAGCCCCATTCCCTAATTTCCAGGGAAGCAGATAATCGCTCGAACCATTCTGAAGCCCCCAGCCTGTTCCTCTGTCCAAATCATAAGGATGCGATGCTGCTGAACTGCAAACTCAGAAGGCACAGTAGATGCCACAATGCTATTTGTTCCATGTTCCCAAAGAATTGATAACCGTCCCCTCAATTACAGTAAGGATCATGATGGTAAAAAGCAAACAAGCTGTCTAGCTTTATTAGAATGTTTTTGAGCAAACAAATTAATAGCCTCATTTGTCAGATGGCTAAAAGGTATTCTTACCTGTTTTCCATTGTTCTGCCTCTAGTATCAGTTTTTGCTTGCAGTTTTAGACAACTACATAAGTCTAGCCAAACAAACCATCCCAATGAAAACAGAAAGACTAAAAGAAAAAGGTTTTGATCCTGCAACATCTAACCCCACTTGATTTTAAGCAGGGGAATTCTCACTGGAATGACTTGTGGTGTTTTATCCATAAGAATAGAATAGTTCAGCTGGAAGAGACCTACAACGATCATATAGTCCAACTGAAATTACTTCATATATACATACAACAGAAGTATCTTCAGATACACGTTTCCTCGTAATTTCTGATACATTTCTTCCTCCATTTTTAAATTTTATCCTCTTTCTATGTGAAAAGGCCCACATAAAGAAGAAATTAGTTACGTCACCAAGCAGTGAGAGGAACACTAAAGCTGATTTAGTTCAGCAGTACTTCATGGATGTCTCTAGTCTTTTAAATCTAAATTTTAGACAAACAGATGCTTTAGTTCCGCAAAGATCCCGCACAAGCATAACCCTACAGATGAACTGAAATCAACAGGACTACTTACATGCCTAAGGTTCATAACCTAAGTTACTACTTACAAGCACTAACGTTTTACAGTACCTATACTTAAACATCACTCAAGTTTTAAAACTGAGTTTGTTTTACTTGTTTCCTCTTTTTTTCTTTTTAGATGAAACTGTACAGTGCTGCACAAAATCCTCCCGCTACTCCTGACTGCCGACACAACAACAGCGCCTCGAAGCCTGGCAATGTTTTGGGAACCCTCTAAGATCCCGCCTGCAGCATTTCCAGAGGTGAAATCTCCCCATGTTTTCCAAAACCCTCAGTCATTCGGTAACACAAATCTCCCTTTTGCCGGACTACCCGGCTGACCCTTCTGGAATTACCTGCCTCTCCAGGTGTGTCCAGCTCCTCTCCTGCCCAAGGTGACGAAAGACGGAGGTAACTCCCCCGGCGCAGGGACTGCGGAGCGCAGCAGCGCTCCCCTTCCCCCCCCGCTGGGAGCTGGGCAGCGGCAGCAGCGCCCACCGCTCAAGCGGTGCAGGGAGATGGCAGTCTCCGCACGCTCCTTGCTCAGGATCCTGACCGACTACGGCACACGCTCCGTCCCAAGGTCACAGCCATCCACCCCGCCTCCCGACGCAGCCCGGGGCCGGCGGTGCGGCTGGGGGAAAGCCAGCGGGGCCCCCGAGGCAGCCCTCGCCCTTCCCTCGGCGCCTCCGGGGGGGGTGACCCCTCCCCACCCCGCGTCCCCGGCAGCGATCCCAATCCTCAAGAACGCCAAATACACCTCCTTCCCGCCCCACGCCGAGAGCCGCCGCCTTCTCTCCAGCCCCTCAGGGCCCCCCCCCCCCCCCCCCCCCCCCCCCGCCCCCCCCCCCCCCCCCCCCCCCCCCNACAGCCCCTGGCGGGCCCCTCAGCCCAGGCCTCCCCGAGGGACGACCCTTGAACCCCCCGACAGCCCCACGACAGTCACCGTAAACCTCGAGCGCCTTGTCCTGCTCCATGGCCTGGTTCCGGGGGGCATGGCAACCCCTACGCAGCCCGGAGTACCACAGCACCCTGTTCAGCGTGTGCGACAGCAGCCCCAACACCAGCGACATCCTCCCGCTCCGCCATGGGAGAGCGCGAAACGGACCCTCGCGGCCACCGTCCGCCGCCGCTGCCGCCTCCAGCGGGAACTTCCTCGTAGGGGGCGGGGTCAAGAGCGTGGAAGCCCCGCCCAGAGGCGGGGACATATGGTATTCGTGCCCGGGTGGGCGGGGGCCGTGGCGGGGATGCTCCGCCCACGGGGCGGGGCGTGGGCGTGGTTAACCCATGCGGCTGCGCCGGCGNGAGGTAGCCTGCGGGGGCTCGGCAACCCCGGGCAGCGCTGTCGGCTGTGGCACGCACAAACACCCCCCGGGGTCTGCCGGGCTTTGCCCCAAGAAGCCTCCCCCCGCTTTCCAACTCACGGTAGCGACTCAGCGTGTAAAGGAACACGCGGCAGGGAACCGCGGTGATTCACTCGCCGAGCTAGAGCGGCGCCGCTTCACGGGAAGAGGCGCGCCGTGGATAATGGGGATGGAGGGGTAGGTTTGCCGCGGGTTTCGAGCGTCTTCAGGCGGCTCAGCTGCGCGCAGGACCGTGTCCCCGGGTGCTGTGATGAGCATGAAGGTCCCCGGAGGCAGTCGCCTGCCTTGGCCTCACGGAGACTACAGCTCCCAGCTGGCATTGCCCGCCCGCCCGCCGGCGCCGGGCCGCGGTGCCTGCTGGGAGTTGTAGTCGCGCCGCGGCACTGGTCAGTGCTGTCAGGTGACCGGAAGGAAGGGTTGCCCCCGTCCAAGATGGCGGCGGGCAGGGGTGCGGGCGGCTGTTAGGCCGGGGGTGGCGGCCCTCCCTGAGGAGGATGGCGGGGGCGAAGCGGGAGCTGCGCGTACTGCTGGCGCCCCTCTCCGGGGAGGCGCGGGGCTCCCTGCGGGACGCGGCCTGGGTCCGGCTGAGCAGGGGCCAGGACGCTCTGGGCAGCCTCCTGGCCCCTGGTGGGATCTACCTGGAGTCCCTGGTGCCGAGCGGAGGCGGCCGGGCCCGGGGCAGCGTCCTCCCGGGAGCCTGGGCTGAGTAAGTGGCAGGGGGCGAGCAGGGGAAGGGGAGGCCGGGAAGGGCCCCCCGGCGTTGTTTTGCTGTGGTGAGAGGCGCCGGGTGGACCCCAGGGGCTGAGGGCGCTCCCCGAAAGAGAGCGGTCCTGCAGAGGCGAGGGCAGGCCCTGGGAGCTGAGGGGGGGCTTGGAAACCCCGCCCTGAAACGGGATGCTCTCCGCTTGAAATCCCATTGTTGGAGGGGACGTTGATTTATATCTACTTACTTGTTTAGTTGTGGTTGTATTCATTACAGTAGATCAAAAAACGAAAGGAAGAAGAAAATTCATCTGGTTTTGTCAAGTTGCTGGCTTAAAATTTCATAGCGTCCTGAGTGCTTGACTTCCTTGTCCGCTGGTCAGGGGCAAGCTCTTGTGCGTGACATTCAGCGATCACAAGATGTTTTTAATCTGCTTCAGTATTTTTTAATGCTGAGTCAAAACCACAGTCACATTGTAGTTCTAAACATCTGCAGTGTCAAGTCATACCAGCACTGTTGCGGCGCTCTAGTCTCATGTTTCACTCTGCACCATCCTAAGTGGCCATGTAGCTGATTGCTCTCTGCCTGCTCCCCTCTCATGAGAGCAGGTGTGGAGACAGACACCTGGAGAGTTTCTCAGCCCAGGCAATGGGGAGGCAAAGCAGATGGGAATGGGCAATATGCTCAACTTCTCCCTGGCTGGCAGTGCTGGTGGTCCTCCTCCTAGAAGTCCCGAAGCCTAGCATCACTCATGGCACATGTCAGGGATGACTAAAGGAAAGAAACACACGAGGATAGAAAAACACTGTGTTCTTGAGAGGAAGAAAAGCAGGGATTCCTCAAATGCTGTATTGCATTGCAGTTTCTGCTAGGGATGAAATATGCTCTCGGATTGGGGAGGGAGGGGGCGGTGGCAGCATCTTTACTGCAAAAGATGAAAATTATACTGTCCATCATTAGCACACTTCCAGAACTGTTCAATGTATGCAATGTGGAAAGAGAATAAGGTCAATAAACGTACTGAATGTTGTATCTTCAGCTTCATGTGGGAGAATACAGAAGATGATCTACAAGCAGACAAGAGAAAAATACTGGCTCTTAGTAAAAGTCATGAACTGTTTGTCTATGAATTCACCGTAGAAGACGGAAAATACAACCCAATTTCCCTGCACAGTTGTAAGGAAGATACACTTAAAAAGCTCCTTGAAGTTAAAAACATTAGTGAGTAAATTTCAATGTGTATTCCATATTTGAAATTATTATGGGTCTAATTCTGCTTCAGCTGGTGAAACAAAACACAGCAGTAGGACTGAACGCCAGGGAAGTGTCAAATACTTTCACACTGATTTAAAGTGATCAGTAGCAGTATTCATGAACTTGAAAAATAATAAGAGACATTTTTGTATTCAAAGATGATGTTTTTAGAGGGAATTAAACTGTTGTGAGGTGTTTGGATGGTACAAAGTTAAAAATAAACTTTATTAAAACATATTCATGCAACCCTGCTATCTCAAATTTTCCCTTTAATATTGGAATTGATGGGAAGAAAACAGAGATGGGGCTCCTCACTAATCCCACAAGGACTAATTATGTGTTTAACTTTATGTTCTATGATTAGCACACACAGTGTACAGTTAGGATGCAGAGTCTGCAGGAACTAGGTCTTTGATGTTTTACATGTTCTGAAACAGTCTTGCTCACTAAAGTATTCTTATTTCCAAAGACAGTAGTTTTTATTTTCAGTGCTGACTGAAATACTACTTTGTGATAATTTTTTGTTTTCTTCATAGTATTGTCTACTTAAAAAGCCTGCCCTGTTTTAGGAAACTAAAATTAGTTCTAAAATTAGTGCTTCTGAAGTAGAAAGTGAGATTTAAAACAAAACAAGCTCCCCCCTCCCCCCCCGCCCCGGCCAATCCCAACTTTTATTAAGATGGTGGCAGAGGCAATGAATTTGAGCTGTGATTTTCCTGAGATATTTTTACAAATCAAAAGAAGCCGATTGCTATGATCCTAAAATATCTTTAAATTTACAGGTCTGTCTTCAGTTTTCTCTTTGAGGATACTATCGTTTGAAAACAGCAAATGCATACTTCTGCTCAATAAGTTTATCGTTGTGCGTCTTACCTTTCCTGGAAAAGGCTCACCCTTAGAGACGTGTGACTGCTTTACCCTTGATTTGCCTCCGCAAGTTTTGGAAAGAATAACAGACACGCACTTCTGCAGGGGGATCCTCTTTCTGTTAGATAGTTCTGGCTGGATTTGTATCCTTTGCAGTAGAGACTAGCTCTCAGTGTAAATGATCTGGAAGAACAAAGTTGTTTTTCTTTTCTGTCAGGGTTAAGCAGAAATTTCTTGAAAGAAATTCAAGTGTCAGTTTTGCAAATGCTTTCAATAAAGGGGTTGTGTAGCAAAGTGCTAGTTAACGTAGTAAAAAATGCCATAGTCATGTATCAAATGTAGTTTCTCAACATGCCACTGGAAATCTGTTTCACGCTGGAGTAACGGTTTTCAGCGTTTTTCATACATGGATCTGTGCATAACAGGCGTAAGTCTACTGTCACAAGCCTTTCTTTTCTTAATTAGATCCTTTAGAAATTAGCTACAGGTATGCAGGGAATCACAGCTTGAAACCAGATAGCTGTCTTCTGTCTTCTAAAGAACAGGAGCTCGGAGCTGGCAGACTGTTCCACAAGGTGCTCAACTTTAACCTATTCTTTGTCAATATTTTCTGACACGCATGTAAAAAAAAATGCAATAAAGTGAGGTTACTTTTTCCTCCTAATTATTTAACTGTCAATATATACTTAGAAGTGAACTGGGACAAATATAAGTTAACTCTTCTGAGATGGTGCGTGTTTGTGCAGCACCTAGCCCAAATCACTTCTGATCCTAGCGGAGCTTACAATGCTTTTGTAAAACAAACAATTCTACATGTTTTGTTGTGCAGAGATTGGCTTGGACCACAAAGTGAACAGAAATACACCATCTTCCCCTTCTGTGTAATTTCTTGTTTGTTGGCCAGTCTGAGGCCTGGTGTTTTCTTTGACGCTGTTTAAAGATGTATTTGACTCTTTTGATGGTGCAAATCTAGCGAACGTCAACGTAGCGCTCTGCCAGGGAGACGTGCAGGATGGGGGCGGGAGTCCAACCGTCGCATCGCCGCTCACTGCCGTCAAAGTGTCGCACGATCTCAGTGTTGCTGTGATCACCAGTTCTTCCAACTGTGCCATCTCTGTGGATCTCAACGTGTACTTCAGGTATGTTTGCAGCAGAATTCCAGAATGAAAGTTTTGAGTGCCACTAACATTAAAAAGTGCCTAATCTTGGCCCTATAATAGTTGAGATGCTGTCAGCTTTTTATTTTGAGTTCTGGCTCTGTGGTAGAGCAGAAATTTCATATTTTTTTAAAGATTTCCCAGTATTATTTCTTTCAATTTATGCTCTGTCACTTGAACAAATAGAAAAAGTTTGTATTGGACTTTATATTTTTTCCAGGCAGGTTAGGGTACGTGCTGTCAGTTAGTGCCAGTGGTGGGTGGTAGCACCTTTTGGAAATACTGTAGAGTATGGGATTGTTAAACTGTTCTGATACAGCTGTACTGATTTTGCTTGATAAATTAGGACTATGTTGTAATTTAGAGGTGGTGTCCACCTCAAAGGAAATAGCATCAGGTTTTCATAGTTTACCTGGATACATTTTTCTGGATGTTACTCATCTGAGAGAAACCGCTTCTCCGGTAGTTCCCATTTGCTCAAATTTCATTCCTGGAGGAGTTAAACATGAAGGGAAAAAAAAAAAAATCATCTATGAGGGAGGTGAAATTTAATATTTATTTCTTTACAGACGGTTCCCTGGGCATTTGCTCTGTAAGAGAGATTCTGAAAGTCTTCCGGTGAAGCCTCCTGAAGGGCTCGATGAGGATGACCTCGCTTGTTCTGACTATAGCATGGAGCTTTTGTCTTTGCCTTTCCGCACAGACAGGTACATAATGAAAATACTTTATAAAACAGGCTGGGGTTTGCCTCTTTTATATCATTGATTAATAAACTACTGGGGTTTTTTTAATTTATTTTTGTTGTGGCAAGTAAAATCAGTTCATTCTGCTTTAAGTCTTTTGAATGTGAGGATGATGTTAGGAAATGGGCTGAGACAACTTTACATGTGTTATCGAACGGGTTCCAGATAGGAATTACTGTTTGGGGTGTTACCTTTAGTTTGAACCAGTATTGTCAGATTTTTGTATTCCAAGTACTTTACAGCTGGTTGTGTGTTTGGCACAGATGAGTGTATGTGCACTTCCAAATACTTTGTGCTCACGTAAAACATTTTAACCGTGTTGTGACCCTTAGTAGTAGAGGTATTAATACTCATAAAATATGTTCATTATAACTTGATGTAAATTTAATAAATACTCAATTCTGGAGTTAATTTCATTATACAATTTTTTTTTTAATTGATGGGGGCATTTTCTGTGAGGAAAAGAAAATTTTTCTGCTAAAAATGCTCAGCTTCATGGCCATCGTCAGCTAACGCAGCTGTGATCATTCAACTTGGCTGCAAAGTGTTTAAATAGAAATGAACAGGACATGTTAAGGTTAAAATGCAAGGTGTTGGATGGAATCTGTAAGCTTAAAATGCATATTATTTGGCTGAGGAAACTTTAAAAATTGATTCATCTGCATTGTTCTTGGCTTAATACCTAGTATTATAGGTAGCTTCATTCTTCACCCCAGGTCCTGGAAAGCACACTTGTCCTCGCTCTGGGATACAGTAAGGAGAAGACGACCAGGTTCTCCAGATTTGGTGAATGACTTGAATTTGCCTTGGTATCAGTTTTTTACCCACCTGGAAGATCATGATCCTGAAATCTATGAAAATGCTGAGAAGATGGTGGCTTTTGTTCCACGGGCTGTTACGTGGGCCCCTCCCAAACCAGTAGAAAGTGATGGTACAAACCTCGGTGACACAAGACAGCAATGGAAACAAATCCCCATAGAAGAACCACAAGAAGTGGTGAAACTGGAGTGTAAATTGGTAACTGGAGTTAAAGCCCTGTTTGTGGTGCTAACAAATGACAAAGGATTGACTCTTGCTCTCTGGGACTTTGAGTCGCAAGATGTGACGTATTACCACTTCGGCAAAAATAGTGTTTATGTGGATTGCAGTGAAGAGGTGCCATTATGTCTACTCCTGACAGGTGAGGAGGGGTTTGTATAATTGTTCTGATGTAGACTTGTCATAAAAGCTGCTTTCTTGTCTGCCTGGCTGCTGTTGGCTAATTTCTTATGTGTTCTTGTGGAGGTGAAATCCCAATGGAGCCACTGCAGCTTTGCATCATTATTTTGGAAGAGAGGCAGTAGATAGAAATGTTGCTGTGTCACAACTTCTTGTATGTTTTTAATTATGGTTTGATTCTTTTATTTAGAGCATGGTCTCTCCTTAGTTCTATTTGGTTTAACGCAAGAAGAGTTTTTGAATAGATTGATGATCTATGGCAGTGCTGGAGTTGTAGATTCTGTTTGTCATCTCAATGGATGGGAACGATGTTCAATTCCGATACATGCGCTTGAGGTAAAGAAACGTTTCATGTCTTACTGGTAACAAAAATACTTCTTTAAAGTAATGAATGCAGTTTAGCAACGTTAATGGTGTTTTTAGACGCAATTAAGAGCATGCCTCAGTAACCTAGGGGCAAAAAATAGTGGTTTATTTACTAAATAAACAATAAGAAACCCGAGTAACCAAAAAGAAGAAATCCAGCAGCTAAGTTAATGCACATTAAAAAAATTGATTTTTTTTAAAACTAAGCAGTGCTACAAACTTGCTCTTAATTGGACCCAAAAGCATTTTTGCCAATTTCTGCAGCAGTTTTTCTCCTCTTGCAAAATGTCAAATATTAAAATGAGTCCTTGGAACCCCATTTTTGTTTTTGTCATACCACTCTTGTAAAGCCAAGAGGAGAACTTAAACCTACCAACAGTTGCCTGCTGTCCCTTAGCAATACGTGATAAAATATTTTTAATGTACCAGACCACGAAACAAATCTCCTGTGTCTCTGCAGTTTTTCAGTGCTCTAGATGAGAGAGAGATGACTTTTAGATGACAGAGATCCTTCTTTAAACAAACTATTGTTGCAGAAGTCTGGGACTCTGCAACAGCCTGTCCGCACCATCACTCCGTACACTGTCAGCCTGTGTTGTCGGTTGTGTTTGGAGGGAGGGAGCTTAGGTGAAGGCATTTGTAGGGTTCTTTTGGTTTTATTTGAAGGGTGTGATGGAAAGTGAATTGGTGGGTGGGAGGGTCACAGCAGTTTTCAGTCGCTGTAAGCTTATTCAAAGTCCTGATTCTCACAGTGCTTATTTTATATTCCAAATCAAACTCGTAACAAATTGTTGAATTAACATTTTGTCTGTGAAGATACAGGGCAGGGTTTCTGCAAAGCCTGTTAAAGGAGCATGGCAGGAACTGAACAGGTCGTCTTGTTATTTCAGGCTACAGGTGTTGCACGCATAGTTTAACTTTCTTCTTTTTTCCTGCATGTATATTTTGTCACTCAGTGTGAAGTAAAAATGCTAGCAGCAAAAGTACAATATATATGTTTAGAATACATGCATAGTTGTTCTACTGCATGTTTGTCCAGGCAGGTTTGGAAAATCGTCAACTAGACACGGTAGACTTATTTTTAAAAAGCAAAGAAAGGCTTTTCAATCTGTCTGCACCCTGCTCTGGACCTGAACAGTCTGCTGATAGTGCATCCCAATCTTACCTGAAAAGTAAGTAAAATGCTCTGAGCTACACGGAGTTTTACATTTAATTGCCTTTCTGTTTATGGCTGTGTGTTTGTACAGGCAGATTGAATTGCCTGTGCTCTTGTATGTTTGGATGATGCTATATTACAGCTTCCCTTCTTCTGGAAAATAAGAGAGAAATGGTGCATAATAGGGGGGGTTGTCGTGTTCTGATATTGGCATATGTATTATAAGCATTTTGATGTGAAGGCAAAGCATGTGATCCATATTGTTTGACACATTTTAGAAGATTTTTGTAGTATGCCTCTGTGACCTTTAACTTAAATTTATGTGATCAGATGTTTTAATGCAGATGTTTTAACTTTTTATATAAATATTGCAGATTTGGAAGAGCTGAGGCCAGCTCTAGACTTGCTTTGCTCAGCAATCAGAGAAAACGATATGGAGCCTCAGAGTAAACACTTTTCTGAGCAGCTGCTAAACCTCACATTGACTTTCCTTAGTGGGCAACTTGAAGAAATTTTTGTGCACACAGAGGGTAAGATTGCTCATTTTCAATCATATGTAGTAATGTAATGTGTCATTGTTTAGGTAAATAAGAAAAAGTAATTATTTTAATTAAAAAGCCTAAATTTGCCTAGAATGAATCAAAAAAATGTGCTAGAGTTAACTGAATGAAAGATGTTATTTAAGGGGAAACATGAGAAGTTAATCTGAATACAGTATCTGTGTTAGCCCAAACAACTATGATCAGGCTCTCGGATCAGAGAGGATTCTGTCAACAGGATCATTGCGGGGTCCATAAGAATGGCAGAATGGGACTTTCCAGCTATGAATCACAGAATGGATGGATGCTTGATGGTAGTGCAGTGAAATGACTTGAGTTTAGCCCTCAGCTCCTCGTTCTTTTCTCAGTGCCGCCGCTTGAAATATTCTGGCACAAATAGTTGTGTGGCTGTGGAATGGGATAGACCAGTTTAAGAAACTGATACAGCTGGAAAAATAGCCTGCCAGGTTATTTTTTGTCTGGAGCACTTCCCAGTCTGATTTACTGTGTGGAAACACAGTCACACATCCCAGTATAACCCGTGGGGTGGCACAGGAGCAAGAAGCGGTGTCTGATTGGGGTTGCAGACTGGCTGTGGCAGTGCACGACTCGTTACGCTGGCGCTGTTGCTGAAACTACAGCCTAAAAGGTACAAGACTAGAGTAACAGCTGGTGTACTAGTAAAGTGTTAAAATGACAGAATCCCAGGGGACACTTTTGTTTTGCTAGAGAAGGCTATGGAGAGTGGGGTGCCATGTCCCGACATGCAGTGTGCTGTCCTGCTGCGTGGGTGGGTCTGAATTGCTGTCCTAGTGGTGCTTTATAGTTTGTGGACCAACAGGTTGTACATGTTAAAGCAGAACCGATTTCTTCCACTAGTAAAAGTTGTAGACCATTATCTGTTATTCTTAATCATTTTTTTCTACATGATTGTTAGTAGTCTCTGTTTCTTGCTACGTGAATGTTATGTTTAAAAACCCCTGCATTTTAAATGGGACTTAATCTGACAAATAATTGGCTGGATTAATAAAAAAATTCAGTTCTCATTTACTTGTCCCTGAAGGGGAAAACACATCGAGGACAGGGGGTTCTCTCTGGAGCACTGGTAGGATTGTGAGTGTGTCCTGACAGTGTGCTGATAGCGATGGCCAGTTATCGGTACCTGTACAGGTCACACTGCGGTGCGGAGCTGATGTGCTATTTCCTCCAAGGTGTGTTCTCTTTGTTAGTCAGGAGAATGTGTTCACCGTTGCTAAGAATTAAAAATGCTGTATTGTTCGTTTCTGTTTAACTGATATCTTGGATGCTCTTGACAGAACCCGATGAATTCCTGCGGAAGGGTGCAGATATTTTAACTGATTACATTATTAAACTTCGAAAATTTCTGAGAAAGTACCCTCGACCACAAATAAGTGCGGTACACACAGGAAGTGATCTTGATGAAGACCTACCTGCATTAGAAGAAAGCCACACGTGGGAAAAACTGACACCAGAGGTAAAAATGAATAATCAATTTTTTACTGTTCTTATTAAATATATTTAAGGAAATTACTAATATGGAAATGTCTTTAAACTGTTGGGGAAAAAGTCAATATAGGGATTATAAAGATAGTAACACTGAAGATTAATGAGATCGGTTTGTTCCATTTTTTCCCCCTTTTAGGAAGTCATTGCTGAGGCCATCTTAAGCAACAAAATGCCAGAGGCCCAGACCTTCTTCCGAATGCATCAGCATCCTGCGCAAAGTTTTCAGGAATTTATTCAGACAGGTTTGAATCTGGTCTATGACCGTCTTCTGAAGGATAATACCAGAGAGGCCTCACAACTTTTACGAAATATGGTGAGAGGCGTTCAGTAAGCGTGCTGATAGTTCTTAACGCTTCTTTATGACTAACGAAGTAAATGAATGCTGAGAGTGTTGGGAGCATTTAGGTGTCTTGTGGATGTATTGATTCTACCACATGCTTGTATTACACTGAAAATGAACTTGTAAAGAACTGCTTTGGTCACTACTGCCATCAGCATGCTGAGGGAGCCTATTTATGAATGTGTGTATCGACTGATGTCGTCATCAGGGAAGTGTAAAGGTGATTCTGGCAAGTCAGGTATTAAAGGGTACACATTTTATATCCGGACCTGCTGGAGACATCCCACAGATACGCAGGTCACGATGACATCTTTAGTAACTGGTGAAGCGAATATAAAAGTGCTTGTAAAAGGTTATGTGCTTTGGAAAGAAAGCAGATGCATTTATTCTTCCGATGTACAGCTGCATTTGTACAGTTTGCATACAATGAGTATCTTCTTTTTTGTTAGGGCTTTGATGTGAAGGAGGAATTGCGTAAGATATGTTTCTACACAGTTGATAAACATGTACGAGATTTGTTGGTAAGTGTAGAAAAGGCTTTTTTTTGCCTAGCGGATGTTCTCTGATGGGGGGTTGTGCTGAGAGGAAGCGTTGTATTGATCACACTTTCAGAATGGGAACAAACAGGTTTTGTCCCTGCATCCTTGCAGTGTAGCTGCTGAGACATGTCATTGACATGTCTATGTTCTTTTGTATTTGCAATTAAAGTAAAAATTGGTTAAAATGTCATTTCTTTGTTCTGGCTCTGGTGTAGTTCTCATCTGCTTGCACACAGTAGGAAGTCCTGGCCCTCTTGTAATTTAAGTGTATTGACCTCAATGCTTCCAGCTTTTTTTCCTACAGTTAGTTAACTCTTTACACTTGCAGGATCATTTACAATTTTAACATATTATAAGTAGATAAAAATTGTAATTGGAGGTAATACTTTAATTTGAATTAAAGGTGAAAGTTTTACGAGAAGAAAATTATTTTTCTGAAAAAGAGAAGAAAATGATAGACTTTGTGCATCAGGTTGAAAGCTTTTACTCGGAACCCTTCCAAGAAAATAAAGAGATTCAATCTCTTTCCAGGTAATGTGGGTTATTGGTTTTAATTATTAATTAATAACATTAATAGGATTTCAAATATGCTGGCTTCTATATTGCGTATGATTTACTGCACTAACAAATACAGTATTGTGTAATTTCATTAATTTCACACTGGTCTTCATTTGCAGAAATAAGGGTCAGTGTGGGAACTGACTGCTTGTCTCATTAATGTAACAATTGCTGTCATGTTCTTTACAGACTAAGTCATGATGTACTGTCATCAGTGTAACAGAGGTCTTCTGTTCATGTCACCATCACCATAAATGAAGCATCTTTAATAAGACATGATATTATTAGGATTATTAATCAAATGAAACATCTTCAGATGGAATGTTTGCTCTGGTTTTGGCATATGATATCCATAATATAGCAAACTAAAGTAACCTAGAAAAATCATTTTACAGTTAAATAATTGTAAAAATGTTATGATACTTATCATTTGCTATGTCAGGTTTGGAAAAATGAGGTAATTCTTTGCTCATTGTTGTCATATGCACTCAAACTTTTAGCTTAAGTCCCTCTGCCACTTCCAGTACTCTTCAAAATGGAATAACAAAATTTGTTGACCCTTTCATCATCTTCTATTTGTTAGATTGTTGACTGTTCTTAAAAAAGTACTAGAAAACGTCCTAATGCAATATTTCATTGCAGTTTCAAGAACTGGAGAAAGGAGCCAGACTCTTCCAGACATACAGCTGTTCTAGACTCCTTACTGAGTTGCGATAGACATCGGGTTCACAATAGGAGAGTCAGAGTGATGTTTAACTGGGCTCAGTGGTGGGATGAGCTTATTCAGGAAATGATTCTTCTCCCCAGAAAACCATGCCAAGGCAAGTATTCTGGTACTAAGGGCTTAAAAGAAATTGTGGATTAAAAGTCTGGTTTTGACATAGTATATTGCAGTTGTGTAGGAGTGGCATTGATATAACTAAAGTTGTGTTCTACTACAGTAGGTCACTTATTTTTTGTCAGTGAAAATGGGTAAACCATGTGTTTTCATCCTGTTGCATTCTGGCAGGGATCTGTGTTTTTACTGTAGAGAAGAACTTGGAACTAGCTGTAAGGGACTTGTCTAATGCGTGGCCGCTTGTTGTAAATGTCATACTCCGCGATGTTTTGTAAAGCTGAATACGCTGTAGTATTACATTTAGCTTTTCCAACATAAAGCTCTAACAAACTGTAACAGTATACTTAATCTCAGCATCATATTTGCAACTGTTCATTAAAAATATGTACGTGTATAAAGAAATGTCAGTATTTCCCAAAGTAGTGTGTGTTTGTGCCGGTTTCATCAGTTTGCCTTTCTTAAACACAGAGCTCAAGACATGTAATCCTGAGGTTCTTTGGATGCACTTGACAGCCCAGCATGATTGGCTTAATATTTGTTCGTGGATTGAAGAATGTGAGCCCAGCCAGCCTTTGTGCGGACAAGCTAACTGGCCCCCACTTACTCCAGACATTATTGACCGGAACACGTTGTGTAGTAGCTATATGAGAAATGATATATTAAACAAGCTGGCTAGGTATGTGCCCTTAATGCATTATACTGACTTTCTACCTTCTGTGAAGCCAAAATCAGATAGTTATAGAAGTACCTGTTAAGAAAATCTTTGATACGTATTAATTTTTATATTGTATTTAGCACCCTTTTTTGAAACAGCACAAATCCATTAGTAAATTTAATTTTAGTCTTGTACTTGCACTTTTCGTTATCTGAAAACAGTAAGAAACATGAGAGCAATAGAAATCCTCTATCAGCCCTTCAATCTTTCATAGTCGTTATATTCCTGATCCCCATTTTAATACATGGGAGAAAATTCTAATCACATAGCATTTCACTGCTCACGCCTCGTTCTCTGCAGTGAACTCCAGTAACTACGATACTGTTTGAGCGCTATTAGACATATTTTGGAACATTGTGTTTGCCTCGGTGGTGAAGTAATGCCCTAGAAGGAAAGGTCTGCTTTTTAATTTTGAACTGAAAACACCCTTCAGAACTTGTTAAAGAGATAGCTGACTCATCTGTGCTTATGCTTTTTCTCTTTTCTGATAGAAATGGAATTTTTGTTTCTTCTGAGTTGGAAGATTTTGAACTTCTGCTCCAAAGGCTGTCTTACCTTGGGGGAGTGCTGCAAAATCCTCACCCTGTTCCAAAATACAGTGCTGCAAATGGTTTGGACTTCCATGCTCATTTTGTCCTTCACTGTTTAGAACATAATTTGCAGTATCTGCTATACACTTATTTAGACTATTACAGGTATGAACACTTTTCATCCCTCAAATCTCATTCAGATTTAAATAATGAAACACTATTTTAAGAGTAGGTAGTAAGAGTTTTCCTCGGCGCTTGCTGTTTGGTGAGAAAGACTGCTTGGGTCACAACAGTGTCATTTAATGAAAAACTGTGGGTCGGTGTGTTAGGTTTCATGCTGTATTTTGAAGCTTTATTCAGGTTGTCTTGTCAGGATTAATTTGTGTGTCAGTCATCAAAGGAAATTATTATAGTTGTAATAGTATAATGTTATAAGCAGTACAGCCTTAATGAGCCAAACCAACTTGTTCTTCAGAAACACTCTCACTTGAGCACAAGTATGAGTTCATTCTTGATACATTCACAAATAAAGAAATTGCTAATTTCTGTCTAAATTAGGATTAGTTGGGATTTGAAGGAGAAAGAAATATTAACTGTATGAATACTTCCCACTTAATGAATACTTTGCAATTAAAATTTCCAGTCTAACAGTGTAATTATTAAGAAGGTAAAAGCGGACCAGAGAAAAGCCAACAAATCTTTTTTGTTTTATCTGTATAATCAGTTTTAGTTTGCATAAAATATTTAGACTATGCAGAGTGGTATTTGTGAATCAAGTCCCTTCTTTGGAAAGCGTTTGGGGTTGTCAGGTCTGGAAACAATTACTTTGAGTTACGGAAGCAAGCGAGCGCGGAAACATAATCTTAAAGAAGGGAAGTGTCAGAGATGCCTCATCAGCTAAAGCTGTACGTCTTGTAGAGAGTATGATGCGATTTGACTCTTTCGTAAGAATGGTGAAATAGGTCACTGTAACACCAAGTGGGATGCTGTTAATTTTTAGTGCAGCGTTATATTGGGGCAGAGGATGGTTACAAGTACTGTATTTTCACTGTGCTGCTACTTATCTTATTTCCAGTTTAACTCCTTCAAATTGCCCTATTTTGGATAACAAGGAATTGCATGAAGCGCATCCCTGGTTTGAATTCCTTGTGCAGTGTCGAGGGGTTGCCAGTAATCCACGAGGTAGGAGGCTGCCCTTGCTCCGGAGGTGCCCCCGTGTTTCTGCCGCTAGCTGAGTGTTTGGCACAGCCGGGTTTAATTCTCTGCTCTGCTGCAAACTTGTTTTTGACCATGGCGAATCATTTACATGTGCATCGGTTCCTCATCTCTAAAATGTGAATTATAATTCCTACTGAAACTGTACATAAAGATTTGGAGGCTGTAGATATGTGAGAATTATTTCGTGTATGATCATCGTTACCGCCTATTTGATTATGTTCCCAACAGGTTGAACAGAAAGAGAATTAATAAGAAAATGCATATACTATTAAAATTAAAGTGTCCTCTAGTTCCTGTGGTGCATTTTGACTTCTCTCCTCCTTAGATTATGCGTTTGCTTTTTTTTTTGTTATTGTCATTGAAAATTAGTAGAATTTGTGCCCTTAACCCATTTCACTTTTTTTTTAAAACTTTTCATCTTTTGTAGAATCACACATTAACAAATGATAAAAATAAGCCCAAGTGAAGCTTTTTCAGAAAGTGTGGTTGATCAGTATAGGATAAAGAATGGGACTGATACAATTCTAAACTGTGGGACTGAATCCAAATCAATCTGTGTAAAACTGTGGTTTGAAATTGGGGAAAGCTTGGTAAAATTTAGAACAGCTTATCTGTATTTATAAGTAAATTGAGAAAAATCATTATTATCAACAAAACATAGAAATTTCAGCTTTTTTCATAGTCATAGAACAGTTTTAATGCATGATTTAACAATTTAATACTGGTTTTGCGTGAAATTAAATCTTACTTTTTTTCTTTTAAGATCCAAAGATGATTTTTCAAGCTAGCCTAGCAAATGCTCAGATCTTGATTCCCAGTAATCAAGCCAGTGTGAGCAGCATGCTGCTGGAGGGGCGTACGCTGTTAGCACTTGCTACTACCATGTACGCACCTGGAGGTATTGATCAGGTACTGTATGCAACGAAGTATGGATTAGCTTTTGGAGAAGTTCTCACCTGGTGTTGAAAATTCAAAGGAATACATTAATAAAAATAAATATATTAATGCCATCATATAAAAATCAGGTTTTGGTGCTCTGTGTTTCAGTGTTGACCAAAGGGAGCAAGTAGAGCAGTTCGATGTTACATGGTTTAGAAATAGCAAGGCACAGCGGCTGTGAGTTGGAGTGTTTGACTCCTTCATAACAGTTACAGCTGAGAGTGTTTGTAGGCACTTGTGCTCCTCAAATAGCTCTAGTTTGAAAAAATATTTTCAATAAACTTTTAAAATGGTGTTCCTGTTATTTGTTAGACAACTACCCCCTTTTGTAGCCATTTGTAGTTTTTAAGTAAATGAAGCAACAGGCAGCTGAACTGCTCTTCTGCTTGGGTTTGAGTAGGTGTTAGTCAACTTCCATATTTTTATTTTTAAAGGCTGAAAATCTAGGCACATATCAAAAACTTAAGCTTACTTAAGTTGCATTGTGGTACAGAGATCAAAAAGCACATTATAAACGATTATACTTTTAAAAGAAAAATGCTCAGTGAACCACATGTTGGAACAGAATTTATTAATACAGATAGCTTTTTGATACATAGCAGAGTAACCTAAAACATCAGGTACTGTTGAAGATATATCTATAGGATACATCTTAGGATATGCCTGTTATAACTTAAAACACTGTGTTGTCGACATATGTCAAATTCCCATGAGGTAGTTTGTTTGATGCATTCAAAGATTATTTTGTTATTATCTTAATGCAGTTTCTTCTTCCTAATGAAATATTTTTGCTTCCTTGCAATGTAGGTTCTTCAGAATGAAGATATGGAAAAACCTCTAAAGAAGGTTGATCCACAGCTCTTAAAAATGGCATTGACTCCTTACCCCAAACTCAAAGCTGCTCTCTTTCCCCCGTGTACTCCTCATGGAGTTTTGCCCCCTGACATCTCTCTTTACCATCTTGTTCAGGTACACAAAATGCTTCTCTGGAGTGCTTTTTGGCAGAACAGAAGTAAACTAAGAGAAGTTTGTTTGCAGCTAAAGCCCGGAGGGTGGGGACCATGTGTTGGCTCCTTGGAATCCTTGATTTGGAGCTAATGTTTATAGCTTCATTCTCAACAGTTTTTAAAAGTGATATCTGTGAGGCTGGCTTCCCCCCGCTCCCCCAGACATGTAAAGACATCTGCAGCATTTAACTTCAACAGTCCTGGAAAGTAAGAGGAGTGATATTCTTGCAGTGTTCAGTGGGCAGGTTGTTTAGTATTAAAAAAATTATAATTTTTTAATTGTCTAGGGGAAATCGAAATTTACAAGTAAAGGATAGTGTCTCGTGGATTACTTCAGATCTGTGGTATGAGAGAAACTGAAAGTTGGAAGAAATGCTATGAATTATTCATTATTAGGAAAGTGCTAACTTTGCTAAGATCACGGTTTAGCAAAATACCTAGGCATGTTCTTTCCATATTTCCGTAGACCAAAGCCTAAGCCTCTCCTTGCACTTGTTTGCGTTCTGATCCTATGGAGCGGATCAATACGTACCTTTGAGAGAGAGCTGCACGCCAGGCGTCACTGCTTGATAGCAGCCCAGGCCGTTCTGATTGTCTGCTACTGTAGCTCCCTAAAATATTCTGTCTATTCTGGTCTGATGTGAAAATCTTAAGCTGTCTCAATATGTTTTGTTTCTAATCTTTCAGTCATTAGTGCCCTTTGATCCCGCTAAACTATTTGGCTGGCAGTCAACAAATACTCTTGCTGTATCAGGTATGTTACTTTCTAGTTTTACGTGCTTTTTTAGCCTGAGCATAAGGATAAAATACCTTCCAGTGGAATGGTTTGGCAGATAAACTTATTCAAAAGGCCATTTCTTTTACAAAAAAAACCAGCGTAATTTACTAAAAATTTGTTTTGAAATTAAAATCCTAGGTAGGTTACCTTCTTCCATTAAGCTCTTCACAGACAGAATTTTTTCTAAATGTATTATGAGATAGAAAAGCAGTGTTTTCTTTTAAAAGCAAGTTGAGGGCATAAGAAGTGATCCAGAGTTCTGATTTTACAGTGAGAATTAGAATTTCAGTGGGGTCTGGGTACATTCAGCTTTGATTTAGAACAAGAGGAGAGGTATTTGATTCAACTGTTTATCAGCTCATAATAACGATGATATTCTTTCTAGATGCATCGAGTGACTTTCCTCATTTTTCATCCCCTGAACTGGTGAACAAATATGCTATAATGGAACGACTGGATTTTTTGTACTATTTGCACCATGGACGGCCATCGTTTGCTTTTGGTACATTTTTGGTCCAGCAGTTAGCAAAGAGCAAATCCCCCAAACAGTTGTAAGTCTTCTCAAAAACGGCAGTCGAATAGTTCTTTTGAATCACAGAATGGTTTGAGTTGGAAGGGACCTTAAAGATCATCTAGTTCCACCCCCTGCCCTGGGCAGGGACACCTCCCACCAGCCCAGGTTGCTCAAGTTATAATCTAGCACATGAAGTAACGTTAATCCTCCCCAACGGCAAACAAGTGGTGTGCATTGCATCACTTGAAATTTTAGGTGTCCTAGGAATCTATTCAGTCTAGCATCGAGTAGGATAGAAATCAAATATCACCTAAAAGAAAGTGAGCTTTATTTTGAATGACCTAAATGAAATCTACACAATGAAAGCAAGGAATGAAAAATGTTCCAGTCGTATCAAACACAGGTGGGCTTTTCTTCTAGGCACCTGAGCCTCTAGATCACTTTTTAGAAAAAAGGTGCCCCTTGTCTTTGACATTTCCTAAAAGGATGACACTTCTTCAGTTAAATTAATAAGACAAATAATGTACTGGAGGTTGAAGGAATTAATTTTTCTGGCTGAAGCTTCAAAATCATGGGTTTGAAAGGATGCAGTCAAATTAGACGCCTTGCTTGAATATATTGAATTTACTATTAAGTATATTCAAAATTAGTAGGAGTTACATCAGAACAAATCACTGCTTGTGTCTAGAATGTCTTGTGTGTTAGTCACTGTATGTTTCTTTTCGTCATTTCTATACAAATCAGTTTCTCTTGTGTAAACAGCTACGATTTGGGCAAAAAGGAAAGTGTACCTTATTGTAGACTGAAGTACTTAGTAATTTAAAAGACGGTCATGCATGCATAATTCTTTCAGTTACTTCTCTGGAAAAGTTTCAGATGACCCATGGACCAGCCACTGCAGAACCCTTTAGGGCACCTTTTTGCTCAGTGCAGTCCGCAGATCAGTTTCAGGTTGTTGGTGCCGCAGTGCCTGGATTGTAAACTCTGCGATGGGACTTTTTGCACTAAAACTGCTGGCAGGGTGTTTTGTTTTTTTTATGAATTGTAATCTCAAATGCATTGGCTTTAGTTTTTGTTAAAGTTTATTAAATTGCAAACTCTGTGCTTATCATGTGTGAGGCTTTATTCTCATACCTACATTTTTTTATAAATAGGAAACTTTTGGTTTGTAAACATCTTCCATGCCGAGAAAGTCTGTGAGTGTAGTAAACCTAGTAGGTACTTGTTTACATGGGAAATATTTATGTTTGAAAACTGGTTAAAAATCATCTGTGTTAACTGGTGGTCTTTTTGTTTCAGGATTCAGCAAGCAGGAAAGGAAGCCTATGTTTTAGCTCTTTCTTTCTTCAGCGTGCCTTCAGTAGGAGCAGCCTGTGTGTGCTTTCTAGAGTTGCTTGGTCTCGACAGCCTCAAACTCAGAGTCGATATTAAAGTTGCAAACATGATTTTCAGTTACAGAACTAGAAATGAAGAATCTCAGCACAATCAAATAAAAGAATCTTTGGGTAAGGGTGTCTTTTGTTTGCTGGGAAGAGAACCAGAGATGGATTGAAAGATGGTGCCTAATTTCTCAGGGATGCGGTAAAAGCATCCTGTCCTTTGAAGAGCTAAGAATTTTGCTCTTCTTTTATTCCTGCTTCTTACTAATTTGAAGGTGCATTTTGAACGTGGCATACCAAATAAAGCAGGAAGACTGTAATATGACACGCAGCCAGAATTGCGGGAGTGTCTGATAGGCACTGTCAAACAGCTGCGTAAGGCTCGGTGTAATATTTAGTAAGGTTCAGCCTAATATTGTAATAAGATAACTGGAGGATTAAACAAAGGGACGTTACCAAATCTCTTTTTTGTACTTGAAAACTGTCTTACAGCTTCAGTGAAATCAGATGTGCAAAGCTATAAGGAAATTAAATTTATCCTAGCAATAACTTTAGAAAGTTGAATTTCTAACTATAGGTCCACAGGTGTCTCTTTGTCCCAACTAGGAAACTGCTGGCATTTATTTATATTTTCCTGATCATTCTAAAAACATATACGTTATTTAAAAATATAGGTAGAGCTTATGTTAAAAAAAATATGTTATGTGATTTGAAAGTTTAAATTCTTTTTTCAAAAATCATGTAGCCACTTTGGTGCCAAACTTGGCATAGTTATTGACACATTTACGTTAATAGGATTTGTTCTTCTTGTTGATTCTGGTACTTTTGAAAATATTACCCTTACTCTAATCCCAAATAGTATCTTGGAAATACTAATATGTTCTTTTAAACAGTTGAAAAGTTAACAAAATTGGCTGATGGTGAAAAAGCAGCAGCAGCAGAGGTTCTTATCTCCTTAGAAGCAGCCTTTTGGGATGCAGTTGAGCATCAAGGAATAAAGAAGTGAGTAAAACATGATTTAAAGGATTACGCTGGCAAATTGAGATTGAGCAGTGAATTTTACCATTTGTGTGTTCAGATAGTATTAGAGATTATCTGTATGTGTGTTATTGCAGTAAACTGAACAACAATATTTCAATTTAGAATATGGTCTTGAGATTTCAACTGCTAGAGGTAACAGATGTATATTGGCAAGAAGAAGGAGGTGCAGTCAGCGTTAGTCTCGCTCTTCCACAGAGCTCTTGCAGCACGCTTAGGAGGGAAGATTGTTGACTTCTTTTCAAAGCCTACGTTGTCAAGATAGGACGATGTGCCTGCCTTGGCATGTGGGAATGTCCCCAGGGTGTCGTCTGGAGGCTCCCACAGTGGAATGTGACCTAATCTCTAGTGAAGTCAATGGAAGTGCGGGTGTTGCCATGTGCAGGCAATGGATCTCAGGCTACACGATGAGTTTGTACATTGTTAACATCTGCTATAAATACCAGTTTATTACAGCTGAAGCTGTTTAAATTCCATGCAGGACGTCTAGTGACTCTAGAAGGCAGTGGTCTTTGGTAATGCAGTTCTGTAAACTGCATAATATCGGACTGAGTACATCTTACCTAAAGGAATGTGCCAAATCCAACGACTGGCTGCAGTTCCTCATCCAGACCCAGCTGTACAGCTACCGGCCAGACGAGGTAAGCTCTCTGGGTGTGATTTTATATGAAGATAGAGTTTATCAAGGATGTTCTTTGGGATGTTAAAAAANTCTCAGGATGCTCAATATCCTCTGATTGGGGCAGCCCTTCTCTTACAGCTGGATTTCCCAACTTTTCTACTTTTCTTTCCCTCTTGGTATGTGAAAAGCTAACACAAGACAAAGGAAATTGATTCCAGAGGGAGCTGACTTTTCAGCAGATATAATAATATGCTTCTAAAAGCACGAAGGCTAGCTGTTAAAGGAGAAGAATAGGAAAAATTCCCTGTTTGAAAAATCTTATGTGGTGTTATTAATCAGTAGTGGAGAAAACGATTTTCAGAGAGGAGTGATTTGAGTGTCTCTTTGAAGTGAATTGGGCACAAAAGTATTTGCCAAGAAGGGACTTAATTTTAATTTTAAATTTAGTTAAAATTATGACATACTCTTTGTAAGTGTAATTTGTTTTTTAAAATAATTTAATTACTCTTTTTTATTGGAGAGTTACGATATGTTCAATGTTTTAATATAGCCACTCCTCTTTCCTTTCAAAACTTACATTGATTTTTGTGTAAAGGTACTTAACCTTTTGAGAATCTAAATCTTCCATTTTTTGTTTTGAATGTAATTTAAAAATTAATAAAATATTACCAATATGTAAAAATCAAAAGCAATTTGGAAAAAGTAACATGAGGAAGCTAACCGGAAAAATCCAGGTAAGACGATACTTAGCAGGCCTAGGATTTTAACTTGGTTCTCTTCGTTGTTGTCTTGAAAAGAAAAATACGTAATTACACAGCAGCAACTAACTACCCACTTTTCGTGATATGCTGTTGGCAGTATGAGAGAGATGCCAACAATGAGCGTCTCTAAGAGGCACTTTAGCTTCCTGTAAAAGGGTGAGCTTCGATATTTTCTTCGAATAATTCACACCTACAGAACGCTTTTTCCTCTCTAGGTCTCAAAAAATGTTCTAAAAAATCAAATTTGAAGAATGTTTTATTTGTCTTTTCTGTGTATTTAATGCTTCAGTCCTTCTTCCCCCTCATTCTCTTTGGATCTCACTCTGTTTTGGTTCTGTTTTCCTAGGTCATTTCTATCCTTCAAGATTTCACTCCCGCTATACAAGATCACTTGATGTTGGCGTTGGAGAAGTTACCATTTTTGTGTGCTGATACGGGGAGTCCTGAAAACGGCGCTGCCAGCGTGTCCACGAGCAAAGACGCAGACAGTCTCTTTCAAATCCTCTTTCAATGTCAGGGAAACTCCAACCCTTCACGTTACCTTTTGACTGAAGGACTGAGAGAGCAGGTTCCCATTCTGAGTGTTTTAGCAGCATGTTTCCAAGTGAGTATTGACAAAGTTATTTATCTTTTGGAGGAATAAGTAATAAAAAAGTGACGGTTGTGCACAATTATGTTAAATGGTAGATATGTAGCTTGCGTTCATCAAGTCTTTTTCTCAGCTTTTGTAGTAATTGTGAATAGTATGACATATTTGGCCAAGTGATAGACAATGAGGTGATGTTTATCTCTGGTTATTATAAAATCATCATTTTTGTCATTTGACAGGATGCAAACATTATTCACTGTCTCTGTGTTTGGATAATTACTACTGTGGATGATGCTACCAGAGCTGAAGCAACAAACCATATTCAAAGCTCAGCAGAAAATCACGAGTGGGATCTTCATGACCTATCACTTATCTGGAAAGTCTTTTTAAGAAAGCAAAAAAGTAAAACACTTCTACATGGCTTCCAGCTCTTTTTAAAGGTAAGATAATGTCTTTTTAGTGGTATACTTTAGGGTATCTCAAATTATCTGGGAGAGGAGATGGCCTATAGATTCTCCTTCTGTCTTGCTGTTTGTGGCCTAGATAACCTGGGTGTAATCCACTGAAAGTCCCAATCAGGTAAGAAAATCTTTGAATGGAAGTTCTCCCAACTATTACAAATTTTAAGATCATATATCAACCTTGGATGCAATTTTAATAAATGAGAACTTTATTGTTCTAGTACTGAGGCAGACAAATTCTACATTTATTGAGGTACTTTTAGGAAAGAATTATAACCTATTTTTCTGTCTTAAAGGATTCCCCTTTACTGTATATACTGGAGATGTATGAACTATGTATGAACTGTAAAAAATACAATGAAGCTAAAATCAAACTGGACGAGTTTCAGGAAAGTCTCACAAAAGTAAGCAAATTAATTTTCTTGAAATGTCTTTGCCTGGGTCTTCCCTTATTAGCATGGGATAGGCATCTAATGTCATGTATGAAACTAATGAAAACCGGTATACTTAGAACGATCCGGGCGCTGATTTGTGAAGCAGTAGGTTTCAGAAGATTCTTTTTATTGCTGACAGTTGATGGGAAAATGTTTTTGACAATTCAAAACCGTCAGTGCATTTTTCTAAATCATTTTGGTTTAAGTTGATGTGGGCAGGTTGAAATACAATGTCATCCTCCTTGTGTGCGCAGTTTACTGTTTGAAGGTTGGCACTGGCTCAAGTAGGACTGCTGTTGGTAAATGGAATTATTTGTGGTGAGTAAGTGTGGGATATTTTCTATTCTGTATTGACCAGGGCAAGTCAATACCGAGCTGATAAACCAATGACTTACAAGGAATATCTATTTGAGAAAGACAACTTTTTTTTGAATAGGTTTCAAAGTTTCTGGAGAAGGTTGTGATATTGCTTTAGCTTTGGCAGTTGCCAGACATTGTGTAGACTTTTCTTTGAAAATGACCCAGTGAACTGCATTATACTCTTAGATTAAAATACTGATTTAACAGTTGGTTTTAAGAGGACCAAAGTGTTTTCATGCAGTGTTCTTTCTTTGTCACGTACATATGTTTTCACAAATTATTTCAGTTCTTTCCTTTCCATCACAATTTTCTAGTTCCGTTTATATCTTGGTAACTAACATTCCATGTCATTAGTGGCTTTCCTTCCTGCAATTCAAGCTAAGGCTGGATCAGTTTCCTTTCCTACGCGCCACTCACATAGTGGGTATGCTTATAAAGCGTACAGCTGTATAAAAAGAGCTATTAACCTAGCGATTTATTTTATCTATCCATTTCTGATCCTTCTTGCATCTTTTATCTCTTCCATGATTATCAGGAGTAAGGTCACCCTGTCATAAAATTTGCTACTTTGAGATCAAAGTCAAACATACATCAGAGATGGATCAGTGCCCCCTTGGGAGTGGCAGTTCTTTCTTTATATTTGCAAAAAAACCCCAAACCCAACACTTGAAAATCTTTATCTCCACAGCTTAAAACTGAAGACGAACCAGCAGCTTCAGAATTACCTGTGCAATGGTTGGAATCACAGGCATTGTTTCTTCTTGAGTTGATGATGCAGCAATGTAAAACGGAATATGAATTAGGAAAGCTCTTACAGCTCTTTGCTGCAGCTGATAATCTTCTACTCGATGGTAAATACAGCTTCCTCTGGTAGATGATCTTTCTGCTTTAATGTAAAGACCACATACAATGTTTTTGGAGTGACTGAAAATATTACCTTTAAGTGTATCCACACTGGTTTATTTTTGTATAAGAATTTATATAACCAGAGTTGGTCCTTATGGTGAATTGCAGTGGTGAAAATGTAATTGGGTGTGTAAGTCTGTTTGGGAGAATGATTACGTGCAAGTGTTGGTGAGGAGTGCACAGATTATCTATGAAGTATTTTAGGTATGGATTTAGAGCTAATTTTCAGTCCCATTAAAGTTTTAGAGTGTAAAATCTGTGCTCCTCCTCTGGCAGGGTTGCATGCTGAAAGAAGTAGCAAAATTTCCTCAGGTTTAAAAGCCACCTGCCTTTAATTGTTTCTATTCTTTGAAAGCAGCCCCTTACGTGAAGAAACTTTGTGCACTCAGTGAGACCCTGAAGGATTCCTCCATATCAATTAATCGCTCCATCCTAACCAGTTACAGTATGGAGACATTTCAGAGTGAGTGCAGCTCAATTCTGGAGCAGCTACAGGAGAAAGGAATGTTCTCACTGGCTCGGGAGGTAGCAGCGCTCGCCGAATTGCCCGTGGACAACATAGTTACCCAAGAGGTACGCTACAGTTAAATAATGATATTCACCTCTTAATACTCCTGTTACTGGCACTAATGTTACTTCTCAGTATTCCTGAAACACAAATTTTTCTTCAAATTGCTTTCTATTTTAAATGCAAGTACACCAGACAAGTTGACTATAAGAGCTGAGCTGAAAAGGACAGTGTAGCTTTCCTAATTCTCTTGCTATTTTTACTTGCTATACAGTCAGTTTTATTTGGTGAGAAAAATAGATGGATTTGTTGCATATAGGGACACAATCTAAATTCAGTTTTTTAGTGTTCTGGCCATCCAGTGTGATTTTTCTTTTTTGGAAAGATAGTTGTTTAAAACCTCTGTGAATTTTGCAGGTTCTAAGAGATCTACATCATTTAAGAGATACTGGACAGTGGCATCAAAACCAGACAAGAATTGAATTCTGGAAAAAATGTAATGACAACTTCGTGAAAAATTCAATCTCCAGCAAAGCTGCATCTGATTTCTTTTTCAATCAGGCAAACACAGTATGTGAATCTTTAGCTCATGAGAAGATAAACGGCATTATGGAGAGACATCTGTTGCTGACCCTAGCTGGCCATTGGCTAGCCAAGAACGACTCGTCGTCACTCCCCAAGTTAGAAGAAATAGAAAAGCAGATCTGGATTTGTCGCATCGCACGACAAACGTTATCCGCAGATGAGGGGTCAGGCACGTTGAGATTTTCCTCCCAGGTTGTCGTGAACAGGGATCTTACCTTTGATAACTTAGCTAAGGAGTTTTCTTTTTCAAAGCTACCTGCTCTGAACACACCAAAGTACTTAAAACTAGAAGGTCTTGCATTCAGAGAGTCTCAACAGACCTTGACTAACGACGAGGAGGAATCACTCAAGTTTCTGATCGGATGCCTTCTGGATGAAGGAAGTGTGCACGAAGCCAGCCGTGTTTGTCAGTATTTCCATTTCTACAACAGAGACGTTTCGCTGGTGTTGCATTGCAGAGCTCTGGCTTCAGGGGAGGCTGATCTAGACAAATTACACACGGATATTCAGACTCTTCTTGTAGCAAGAGAGGAGACATCTGAAAGCAGCGCATCTCAGCAAAGCAGAGTCCCAAGCGGTAAGTAACGCTAACCAGGTAATACCGTTGTTGGGGTTCTACTGGATTCTTCCTCTTTTGTTACTGGATTCTTCCTCTTTCCCCCCAGTATTTCTGGAGGAAATAAGGGCTTCGTGACAGTGGTTTATCTCCTGGGTTCATAAATCCTCTAGTGAAAGGAATTTGAAGCCTTGTAATATACGTGGCTTGTATGAGCTTCAGGCAGGGTGTTTCTGTATACAGTTTCTATAGTTTCTTAACTGTTTATTTTTTATCGTGCACATTTCTGTTCCGGTAAAGTAGCACTGAACTTCATCTGTGTTCCTGCTCTTGAAATACACGCTCTAGTAAATCTCGAGTCTGTTTATAGAGCTGAAACATGGAAATGCTTTAATTAATATATTTCTCTGAATTCTTTGTACATTATAAAGGGATTAGTGTTTCTTATTAATAGCAAGGCTAAGGCTGATAATGTTTATATATAAAAGTACTCTGTGCATGTTTATGAAGCCTGAATGAGAAAGCTGTCAGTTGGAACATTACTTTCTAATACGAATATTTATAAAGCTTAATAGGAATAGAAAAGAATAAACGAAGCCTAAGCCACCAGAAAGACTGCTGAACCCTTATGCTCTCTTATGCTTAGGAATTTTACATCTGAGATGTTGTTGTGGATATTTTGGCTCATTTGTGTTCTGTCATATTGTTTGTATCTTAAAACTTTAACAAACAACAACAAAAAAAACCAAACCCCAAACAAACAAGTGAAAAAACTCACAGGTATCAAGAGTTCCGTTTTCAAAGACTGAGAAAGTATTATGTATTTGCTACAGATTTCTGGACTCTTGCTCCAAGTATAGGGCTTGTTGGTGTTATCTGTCTTTACGAGAAAGGAATTCATAGTATTTTGTTTCCAGCGTCAAGCTTAGAAGACTGGACACACATTGTGGCTCCACCTCCAGATGATGAGGTTGTTATCAGTCTGAAGGCTCTCATAGATGAATGTGTCCATGGGAGGAACTACTGCAGACAGGTTCTCTGTTTATATGAACTTTCTAAGGTATGTGTCTAGTGACATTATTGAAGAAACAGGTGGTTTGTATCAAGCTGTGCTGTAGAAGTTTATGGCAAAAAGGATAAGGAGTGGTGAAGGTACTCATCAGGTGCCTGAAACAAGCTTCAGAGGGTGAAATTACCAAGCCTTTGTGTGGGAAAATGGCCAGATGCCTCCTAGGCATGAAGTGGTGAGATGAACTCAACTCCAGCCTCCCCGGGCCCCCACCTCTGACTCCACTGAGAGAGATTTCAGCCTCTGTCTCTTTGATGTGCCTCTTTTATAATCTTTCGAGCATGTGTTGTTCATCTAGCACTTTGCTTTAAGCCTTTGTTGTGGGATGCCTTCGTAATCAACACCGACCCAGAAGCAGACAAAGAGATAGCAGCTGCCTCAGAAGTTTTAGCACAGAGGTGCTCCACAGGCTCCACACAGAGGCAGCTCTTCACCCAGAGGCTGCTCAGAGGAGTGGCTAATAGGTTCCAAGTGGTTTGACCCAGACACTGATAGGAGACGTAGGCGATTGTTGTTTGCTGCCTCTCTGCTCCTTGACCTTCCTGACAGCCCACCTCTGCTGCTTCTCCAGAGGGTGCTGCTGAACGCTGCTTTCAGGGCACAGAACCCCCTTCCATGGTATTTGGTCCCTCTTTTTGGAATGTAGAATTAGGTTTTTTCTGAGTACAAACAGCAGCATGTGTGCTGAAAATGTTAGTGTCATCTTTATCACAGAGGTTCTTAGATTTTCCTGCAGAACTTTTCATGCTTTGAGTATTTGGAGTGAGTGCTTTAGGTTGGAGCTACTGAGAAGCAGTCATATGACTGGCTTGTTCCCTTTTATATCATCCACATACTTCTTGCCTGAAGCTGGATGTCCATACTTCTGAACTGAGTTGGTCATTGTGTTTGAGTTACATTTTTCAATTAATTTGTAAATTTGTAAATTTGAAATATGTTACAGCAGAGTATTTATAGAGCCTCACCACCCCTCTTCCAAATGTAGCAAATGTAAAAACTAGCATGTCTTTTTCACTGGGAGTTTGTGGTATGTAGAGAAGAGGAAAAGGAACCTCGTAAGTAAAACTTAGGCAGTAAAACACAGTTCTTTGTTTGGGAGGAGATATTCCTGTCTGTCTTCTAGGTATTTTAAGTGTTAAGGTTTATATTTGGTTCAGGAAAGCACCTTTGTCCATGGCGACAGCTCTGTGAGTATGAAACTTCAAATACAAAGTACTTACATGCCGTCCTGATCTGGAGAACACTAATACTGAAGATAAACAGGTGAAGGCACTGTTAACTGATATAAGGACAGATTATGTTTGCGTTTTTTGAAACTGAGTTTTGTCTGCGTCTCCAGCACTCCCCTCTTACATCAGCTCATCATTACGGAGATGTACTGCAGGTCAATATATGTCCTGGACTGGAATTTTTGCTGCGTAGAATCTTCTAAGTGTATGTGTGTTTCTTAGGAATTGAACTGCTCCTACAGTGAAATGTCAGCCCACGACCCTGAAAAAGTGCTTCGAGCGATTCTGTCGTCCCATCAGCCGGACAGGTGCAGGAAAGCTCAGGCGTTCATCACCACGCAGGGGCTCCAGCCTGAAACTGTGGCAGAGCTAGTGGCTGAAGAAATCAAGCAGGAATTATTGGCATCTTCAGAAGGGAAAGGTAGTAAGGAGGCTTGATCTTGTATTTTCGCATTTTTGGTTTGTAAGTGTGATATTTGTGTATCTGAAAAAACAGTCCTTGCTCTTGAGATACTTTAATTGTAGTCAGTAAAGTTTGGGCAGCTCTTGTATAAGGTTTGTAAACCTTGTACACCTTGTGTAAGCTTTTATACAAATATTTATTTTTAGTTATTTTTGTGTCCAGTGTGGTGTTGCAGTATTTAAGGTTTTATTTTTTATGAATGTAAAGTTAATGGTTTTACAAAAAGGGGGTTGCATTTTTTAATCATGATCTTCACAGCCCCACATCGTCTGACTTGGAGAGACTCACGTTCATTTCTTTGTGAAAAGTGTGGCCAAAAGATTTTCCCTTTTTTTTTGACTTTCTGAAATGAGGGATGTTCCTCAAAACAGCAGGAATTTGTCTGGGGGACTTTTCTATTTGAGTAACTTCTACTTTGCCACAATATTAACCACAAAGTTCCATGAGAAACAGTGAGCCACTGGATGGAGATTCGTGAGTCCGGGTGAGCTCTCCGCTGCTCCTGCTGTCTCCCACTCTGCTGCCCCTCGCTCTTGCTGCTCCCCTCGTAGCAGTTCACGCGGTTAGCTCAGGCGATTTGGTGCACCTCCTTCAGAAGAGTCAACCTACTAACCTAGCAGAAGACAAGTCCAGAAGAGAAGAGTTTTCGGTTGAGTTCATGAGTTGAAGTGGTTCATGGAAGAGTATGAATCAGAGCTGCTGCACGGAATGGGTTAGAACTGTGTTGTGTAAGGAAGAGGAAAAGGTTCTTTTTTTCAGCAGCAGCAGAAGCCTCTACTGGATTTGTGAGATTATAGGTGCAGTTACAGCAGCAATACAGTAGGATTTCATTGGATTGATCTGGCGAAGTAGTATCTGATTCTTAAATTTAAGCAGTCAGATCAAATGTGTCTTTAGAATTGTAGTTCCAAGTCCTGAGTCAGTCTGGATGAAGTTACATTGGTTTGTTTGGGTTTTTTTCTATTAATGTAGCTGATCTCTGCTGAACAGTTAGCACTTAACGACATAACTCTCTCTCTCTCTCTGTGGACACAGGACACAAACAGGTTTTGAACCCTGCAGCTGAGAGTCAGGCATTCCTACAGCTTGCTAAGCTGTGCCAGGATCACACGTTGGTTGGCATGAAGTTGTTGGACAAAATTTCCTCTGTACCACGTGGGGAACTGTCATGCAGTAAGTAAAAGGCAAATAACGTAACTAATGCATCACTAAACATGGCATTATGTGGTTTAAAATCACATCACAAAGAATAAAAGCAATGCTAATGGAAGCATCTACTACTGATCTCAAATTTGATATTAAATTACTAGATCCGAGTATGCGCACAGTAAATAAGCGCGCTGCTTAAGTGTGCATCAGTTTACTTTCCAAACAAAATACAGATTTTTTTTTGGGCCAACAGCTGGGAAACGCAGTCAGTGAGTTACCTCAACTTCTGTAGCTGTGTGTTGCGGGAGGGTATTGTGACTTTCTTCGTATTAATCACATTAGAAGTCGCTTGCTTTATCCATTTGTTAAACTAACTTTCTAGATCTTCTGTTACTAAAGTCCACTTTCCACTTTGCAGCGTTATATACCACGGAGATGGTGTCACTGAGTTTGTAAAACATAGCCAAAGTACTTCAGTACTCTTTTGCCACTTCTAACGAGCAGTGGCAAAATGAGATGATTTACTTATTTATTTTGACTTTTTAAAAAAGATTTACTATGGGCAGTTCATCTCTGAGGAAGACGAATTAGGGTAAGGTTTTAGTGTGAGTTGTCTCATGAGTATTAACGTGGCAGAACTCCCAATGCTGTTTTATCCAGAGTGGTGAGGAAAGAGCATCTCTTAGAACACGTTCTGCAGAAGCAAAAGCATGGCTGAAGTCAGTGCTGAAACTGTTCCTTAGAGTCCAGCTATAATACTGGAAATTCGGAAAACCTCTGTGAGAAAATAAGTAATTAAAAATATCATGTTCCATGTAATCTTTAGGTCCCTACCACATTTGTCCTGTTGCCAGATCTTAACTTACCCCTTATTGTGTCTGGTAAAGTAATATATGGGTGAACATTAGCATTTCCGTGTGTGGCTGACTAAAGTAAGGAAAGGACTCTGAGCAAACAATGTTGGGAATTACCAAATTGTGCTGGAGGATGTCTTGGAATGGAGTCTCTGCTGGAGTTCCTTTTTACAGGTAGAGGTATAATTGGTTTGTCTCAAAATATGTTGTATAGGTGTTCTTTTCAAAATCTGCATTTTTAAATCTGTTGTGCACCGGTTCATGTAATACTGCCGCTTCTCTGGGGTGGCGTGCGTGGTGCTGAGAGTAAGGTCTGGGACTCCACCGTGTCACGATTGCTTTGCGGTGTCAGATCAGGCCTCCCACGGCAAATGGAATATGCTCCGGGGTGCTGGTTTAACTCCTTTATTTAGTGATGGGATGTATGAGTGATCTTTCAAACCCAGATGCACAACTTGTGGCCTCCCTTTTCGGTCCCGCTTTACCTCAAACCGGGACGCTAATGCAGAGCTGACTGGTAACGGTGGGGCGCTGATATGTTATTACACGTTTGTCAGTCAGCTTTTGGTGGAGGAGGTTGGAAGGTTTGTGTGTGGAATAAAATAACGTTTTGGAAAATGATCCAAAAACCCCAGACTTTCCCACAGATTGAGAAGCCAGACTGAATGCGTACTGTTACAGAAACTGTTACTTCTTAAAATTGCATAGGACAGAACCATAATAGCTCAACTTCCTAATCCGTTTCTGCTGTTTGTAGCTGGAGAAGTTGTGTGTCCTCTGCAGAGATGGCATCGCTTTTGGAGAGAGAAGCATGGTAATTAACTCCTCAGCTTATTAACTGAAATACCTGAGTTGTTCTGTTCTCCAGTTACAGAATTGCTGATTTTGGCCCATAATTGCTTTAGTTTGACTTGCCACATGGAAGGAATCACTAGAGTCCTCCAAGCAGCACGGCTTCTCACAGATGAACATTTGGCGCCTAATGAAGAGTACGGACTCGTGGTACGTGTCTGGGATGCCGTGTGTGGTTATCCAGGTGCCGTGTGATGGTTTCCACGTGAGCAGAGCACGGGGAGTAGGTGGGTGATGGAAGGGAGTACGGGCTTTCACCACTGACGGGTCTTGCCCTGCCTGACCCTAGAAGCTCACGGGGACTGTTTGGTCTGATGTGCACAGGTGATGATTTTTATGTCACAGAAGCTCTTAGAAGACTTCTCTGGAAAAACAGAGGTGGAGATAGTGGAATGGTGAGGTGGCAACAGCGTAGTAAATCAGAACGGGAATATCAAAGTGAATCGACTCCTGGTGAAATGCGATGATTTGCGTTATTGGGCTGTCACGCATCTTCAGGTCCTGCCTTGAAAGGCCTCCTGGGGTCTGAGACATCCCCAGTATAACGGTGTCACCGCTAAGCCGTTCACTGCGTATTTCTATTTGGTAAAATTATGTCCTTTCACCTCGCAGTAAAAAGATGCAGTAGGTTGGTTTAAAAATAAAACCTCCGTGGGTGTAAGGGAGCATCCGCCCGCCTAACGCGCCTCCCCGTGCCCTGCGGCCGCATCAGCTGGCACGGCCAGCGCTCCCGCCTCTCCCCACCACCGCACCGCCTGCTGTGGGAGAGGGGTTTGCTGCTTTGCTTTGAGCTTCATACTTACGCTGTTGTTTCCACAGGTTCGTCTTCTCACTGGAATTGGCAGATACAATGAAATGACCTACATATTTGAACTGCTGCATGAGAAACACTACTTTGAAGTGCTCATGAGGAAGAAATTAGACCCAGTAGGTGGAAGGGGATAAAGGGGAGAAAACTTTCATAGAACTATGTGGCTACATCAGAAACTGATATTTACACAAGAAGCTGGAATGATCTGGGGAATGATTACTGGAGTGTAGGAAGTGTTAGTCAAGTTTCATAGTAATCAATTAATTCTGGGGTTTATTCTAGTTTTAGTTTAACAAGTTTTTTTCTAATGAGTTCAGTGCTACAACAAGAGCAGCATTGAAACTTCAAGCTTGGAAATGTCACTTAGGGTTTCCATGTCCTGCTTTGGTTTTACTTCCAGTTAAAGCTTCATGGGTTTTTAAAAATCATAAATATTTATAGCTTTCTTGTAATATAAATAAAGTCATAAATGTCAGTTCTGACATTTGTGTGTAAATAAATTAATGCATGGATTTTCTTACCTGACATAATGTAGTTAAGCCCAACATTGCCATCATGTTTTAAAACAGTATAGAGAAACCTCAAAGAGTGTAATGATCACTTTTTGGAAAATTGTACCAGAACAGATTTGCTTGTGGGTACTAAAACGTGAATAAAAAACAGCTCTTCAAATCTTGATCTGATATTCCTCCCTCTGAGCAGAGCGGGACACTGAAGACAGCTCTGCTGGACTACATCAAGCGCTGTCGCCCAGGGGACAGTGAGAAGCACAACATGATAGCCCTTTGCTTCAGTATGTGTCGAGAAATTGGAGAGAATCATGAGGCTGCTGCTCGCATACAGCTTAAACTCATCGAGTCTCAGCCGTGGGGTGAGTGCAAACTGCAAAACCAAGAAATGCGAGTAGGTTTGTTTAAGGAGGAAGACGGGATGGGTAAATGGAGTTTCGATTGCCTGTGTTGCCCTGGTAACATCCATTAAACTTCCACTGTCGAAGGAGGGTCCTATTTCCCAGGCTTGGGCTGTTCTCGTACTTGTACATTTATCTGGCTGCTCTGGCATTTTTCAAAGAGTTGGGATTTTTGGCTCTTACCGTAATGTGATGTTCCCGTGGTACCACGCATGGGAGGAGGTAAGGACACACGCATGTTTTCCTCACTTTAATAGGATGTGACACAGTGGGGTTTTATATAAAGTGTGTACATAAAGTTTTGGGGGTTTTATGTTTGTGCACGATAACTTGTTAACATCTGAACTTAGTGATTTCCGCACAGCTGGGAGAACGCTGCGGAGCGTACAGAGGTCTCGCTGTGGAGCAGTTAGCCCGTGCTGTAACGACCGCTAAAACAGAGGCTATGGCAAACGGTTTTCTGAATTTATCTGGTAATAGTCAGTGCTTCTCCCTGCCTTAAAGGTATGATTTGGGTTTCCTTTCAGCTCTTCAGTGATTTGACTAGGTGCCAGCAGTAGCTTTGGTCCCTTAACTGAACGGGCATCGCTGTGCCTTTGCGCTTTCTTAATAAGAAGCTTTTTTTTTTAGTCTTTTGTTACTTTCTGAAACAACACTAGGGACAGACTTGGTACCAGGAGGTATTTTTGTAACTTACTTTGTCACGTTTATAAATAATTGGTTATTCTTTCTTTTCCCCATTTCAGAGGAGTCCCTTCGGGATGTTGCAAATTTAAAGAAACTGCTGATGAAAGCTCTGACTCTCTTTATTGATGCAGCAGAAAGCTATTCTAAGGTAAAATGAGATGGAATTGTACGACTTTTGTACAGCATTGGGAGCACATAAGGAGAACTGAGAACAAAGCAATCTGCCGTAGGGAGGGTATGCAGAATTCTGTCGGAGGAGAAAACGAGCAAAGGACTCTCTTCCCCCGTCAGCTCCCCGGCAGCCTCGGGAACGCTGCCGTGCCCAAGAGCAGCAGCCGCTCCAGGTTCAGGCTTTAACATCTCGGGTTACAATCAGGTTCCCCAGTTGCAGAGGGGTGGCCATGAGCTTAACTAGCAAGCATAGAGCAATATAAAGACTGTTTAAAAACTGGCGTGATTATGACGGAAGTAGTATTTGTGGTGAGTGAAGCTTCATTTAAAACTAATGGAGTATGATCAATGATAAAACTGCAGTGATCTAAAAGACGAAGTACTAGACAACTCTGAACTCTTTGTTGCTCTCGGCAATATTTATTGCTTTCCTCTAGAAACATGCTTCAGAAGCTTGCATTTGTCTTTGATTTATTAAATAGGACTCCTGCGTCCGCCAGTCCTTGCGCTGCAGTCGGCTAACAAAGCTGATAACCCTCCAGCTGCATTTTCTCAACACTGGGCAGAGCACTATGCTCATCAACCTGAACAGACAGAACCTGATGGACTCCATCATGTCCTTGCCCAGATTCTATCAGGTAAGCTTGGCTGCCTCATCTGTTATTTTTTCTGAAAATGATTGTTTTAATCGGCAGGTACTGAAGCACTCTGCTCCTGTGAGCATAATGCTCAGCTCTTCCGCATGGCCACCAAGTCCCGTGACTATTAACCCATCATACCGCTGCAGGTCCCGGTGTGGGCTGATGCTTTTAGCAGTCCTTGCTACCACCGTACAGCCCAGACCTCGGCTCTCCAGCCGCTCTCTGCTGCTGCGAATCTACACTACAGCCCTGAAATCTAATCTACATTGGCATCCGTCAATTTGTAAATTCAGAAATAAGAAAGAAAAGGGCTTTTTAGAGAGAACAACCAGCGCACCCTCTGACATCTTGTTTAGGGGTTAAGGAAGATTATTTGCAGTGCTTTGGTGCCCTTGGATTTCTCTGTAATACAGCTGCTGTCAAGAACAGCATCAAGAGATGGGCCAAACTGAAGCCCTAGAATATTTTAAGTATTCTAAGTACAGGAATGTTTCTGTGCAAGAATAACCCCTTCCCGCTCAGTAATTCCTGTTCCTCCTGCAGGCAGCTATTGTGGCTGAGGCTTACGAGTTTGTTCCAGATTGGGCTGAAGTTCTGTATCAACAAGTGATCACTAAGGGAGACTTCACTTACTTAGAAGAATTTAAACAACAAAGACCACTGAAGCCCGGCATGTTTGAGGAGATTGCTAAGAAGTAAGTAGTTCTACGGTCAGACTGGAACTTTCTTTTCCACATACTACTTTAGAGGAGGAACTGCATGTTTAATAGCATGCAGGTCTTAGTACTGTTAAAATCTTTTACGTGATAAAGCGTAGTATGTAGGGACTTGGGATCTATCCAGTTTCTGAAGCGTATTGTGGAAATAGCACTGGATCTGCCATTTTTATTGGGCTGGATAAATAGGGTGCCTCAGGGCTGGTCAGATCAAATCTTTTTTAAAAAGAATCAGCAAAATAAGCAACCAAGAGAATCAAATGTACACGTTGAGCACAACCTCTTTTAAGAAATATAGTTCTTATAGTTCTATAGCAAGCCAGTCTTATAATTGTTCTCTGTGAAGCCTTCCTATTTCAGTTACACGTACAATTATTTCCAGAGTCAAACAACACCCACCTACTGATGCTGCTCTGAAAAATTTGAAGAAATTGCTCGCTTACTGCGAAGATATCTACACATACTACAGACTGGCTTACGATAACAAGTTCTACGATGTGGTAAATACACTTCTGAAGGATGCACAGACTGGCTGTTGCCTTAACGATATGTTATCAAACTAGAAACCAACCTCCCTGAAGCAGAGACTGGCTCTGACCAGTACCAGTGCCGCAGCTTCTTGCATGGTTAGTACTGATTCTTTAACAGATATTTTTATCGATTACCTGCTTACGATGATATGCTGCTATGTGAAAGCTACTCCAGAAAACTGGTGGTGGTTGTAAATATTTAAAATGCTGAGACTGTGTTAACCTAAAATTGCGTTTTGTACAATAAATCTTACTGTTTACAAAACACTTGACTAAGCAGCAAATACAGCCTGGCAGGGCTGACGGTGAACCTGAGACCCGGCAGTCCTTGAAACGGGGGTGTAGATGATGGATCACCGCAGGAACTGCGTCTAACCCGACAGAAGGCTGAAATAGAATGTGCAGAATATCCGGTACATTGACAATGAAACAGGCAGGAGAATTCGTAAGCTCCTTTGGAAGTTTCAGATGCACACTAGGATAATCCGTTCTTTGATTCCAGTCTGATCAGCCTGGTTTTGTTTCCTCACTTATTGATAAAGTGAAATAGTCTTGTACAACTCTGAACAGCATATAATTTGCTACTGTCTTGGAGTAAAAGGAGTAATCAAGCACAAATACATTCTTAATAGTTATTAAATTTTAACTCCTTTCCACACTTAGTCCTACAGGGCAGACGGTTGGTATCGACACCCTGTCAGGAGCTATCGAGCAAAGCATTCTGCCACTGAGATGGTCTGGCAAGCTTAGGAGATCAGGTCTGATTTAACCAGGGAGGGAGGTAAGACTTGGACGCTGCTTCAGGCAGAAACCCAGTTTCAGCTTGGATTCTGTTTGCTCCCCAAAATAAATGCAGCCGGCGGAGCTTCCAGCTAATCCAAAGGCATTATCTGGTGTCCAGAACAGGGGGTGGGGAGGGCTGGCAGCCGGCTGTAGGATACAGACAGCTTTTAAGTAAAATTAAGCATTGATATCGCACTATCTCTAAACATTATCCTAGCAAAAATACAATTGCCATAGCAACCCAGTTAATTAGCAAAGAGATTGCTAATTAAAACCCCCCAAAAACTGGGCTTTATAGCTTACACTGGCCTTGTTGTTGCTGAACATCTCTCATGCTAGCAACCGCTGCATATGACAAATATTTACTTGCACAGTATTTATCTCAAATCTGCAAGGGCAGCGCTAAAAGCTGTACACAGGTATACATAGCACAAGTTGCAGCTCCTTTGCTAAATAAAACATTTGATGTAGGGAGGATTACGCCTGAGCAGAACCTGATTCAGTATTCCAGTTCTAGTCAGTCTCAGAAGACCAAATTAGTCTGAGCTGGCTGGGAGCAGTGGAAGTTCGATAATGGCTAGCAAGCTTTTAGCTTGAACGTTAAAGTTCCTAGCGGGAAAGGAGACCCTCGAGCTGTCCTTCTGGGAATTACCATCCCTGACCCTTTAAAAATTTGCGACCACCAGCAGCGGGCAGGATCTGGGAACGCCAGCCTTGTGGAAGCACACGCGTATCCCATCCACACTGGGAACACACACCGGAGAAAACCAGAAGCTGCAAATGCGGGAGTGCTGGCGGTAATGGCAGCTGCCCCTGCAGGAAGAGAACTCCCTGCACTGGTGAGGGCCACCCTAAAATATTCCTCAGGTAAGTGCGAGCCACTGAGCTCAGCAGTTCCAGCGATAGAAAAGATTTAAGTTCATCATGGAAATGCTTGGACTGTGGCAGTCCTGGAAGTACTTTGTTTACCGTCAGCATCTGTCAGAGTCTCGTCCTAAGAAACAGCCATTTTACAAGAAGGAGCTCTTGCCCCTCTACCACCAGTTCAGCTGGAAGCCAGAGCACAGACCAGACCTGGTAACACGCCCAGCACACGTCTGTCTGCAGCTCTGCCACTTCCAGTGGGTTTATCATAACACGCTAAAAGAACTGGTCCAAAGACAGCTGTAGTGAAGTCCTCAATAGTGATTTTTATTAAATTAGTTGCTTTATAAAACATTGCAGATGTCATAATTGTTAACATAACAATTTGCCCAACTGTAGTAACTGTTGCAGTTTGCTAAGCAAGTTTTTTTTTTTTTAAATGAAAGAAAATGGCTGAGTCGTGAAAGATCTACCACAACCCATGAGAGACCGAAAGGAAGTCTTGTTTTTTTTACACTTAAACCAGGCAATTAACTGTTAAAGAATACCCAACCCATACAGCTGCATTAGTAGAAATTTAGATGAATGGAAACTAAACTTCATTCTCAAGACACAAGTTGTTTCTCCTTTTTTTAAATAAGCGACTCTTTCCTGGTTCTGACCCACCAATAGTTCCGTTTCGATGCCGAGCTTTGAAGCAGCGGGTATCTCAAGTGATGCATTTCCAGGCGCAGTATCCTCACTCTGAAGTTAGCAGTTCCCCTTCACGATATACTGAAAAATTCAAGCTCTAACTTAAGACAAAGCAATTGTAATACTAAGTGCACACCATGCCCTTGCCGCAAACTGCTTTTGTTCCAACGAGTCGTTCCGGGAGGTACAGTTAAGGCCATGTCACTGAACTGTGCTGGTAATAATACTTTGCCTTGTTCAAATTCATTTCCAATTTAGTGGCTGTTACTATAAAATTAAATAGCAACAGTTACCATTATCAGAATTTTGGGGTTTTTAACTGCAATTTACATAGCTTTTAAATGTCTTCATTCTAACCCTGACCACAGAAGAGGAAGCCCAGTGCTTTCGCACGGACCCGTCAAGAGTTAAACCACCAGCACAGAGATACTGCAATTTGATTGTAGCATTTGGCAGAATTTAAAGGAAGAAAAGTTGTGCTACATGTTTAAGGGATTATGGGCAACAGAAAGACAAGAGAAGGGGAGATAAATGTCACATGAAGTCTTCAAAGTCTTGTACGTATTCTCCATCATATCCTCCGTAATCAGCGAGGTCATCTTTCATAGTAGCCTTTAAACCACCTCCAGGCACAACACCTTTTTTCTTCTTTTTGGCTTTATTCTGCTTAAATAGGAAGAGCATGTTTGTTTACTTTGAAATCCACAGTAATTTGTCATTACTCTAATTAGCGCAATGCCACATGTCTTTGAGGTATGAGCATTCACATGCCCATGCGGTGAGTGCTCAGTTGATGATTTCTACCCGTCTTTCATCCCACACCGCCATGTGAAGCTACAACATTTTCAGGTGTCCCACAGCTCCCTGCATCACAAACTTCCCATGTTTTGTCATTTGTCCTATTTTACCTAGACTCTAAACAAGTACAAGAACTAAGTAAATGCAGAGTTTAGTGTTCAAGTTTTGTGGAATTACCAAATTAATTAGGGAATTCAGTGTGGCTTCTGTCACTACAGAGGCTGAATATTTTCCTTGCAAAAAAAATGAAAGTCCTAAACAAACTTTACAGAACGTTTCCCGGTAAAGCTCTTCCTTGCTGGCTTGGTGTAGGTGTAGCTTTTGGTGGTTGACCAAACTAATTTACATGAAAAGCCAGCACAGAAGAGTAGAAAAATAGGAAGTATACATATTTTTTTCTTTTTAAACTTGTTTGGTTCCGTAAGTCACAGGCTTCTCTCCAAAGTGCAGTTCATGTTAAAGAAAAAGTTTGTCACATTTTCCAACTCCAGACTTAACACATTAACACCGTACAGAAAGTTTGATTTGCACTGAAGTGCTTCCCCCGGCCTGCAGCGGTAGAACTGGCGTCCCAGGAGAACGCCTGCCACGGGAACAGTTTGTGTCTAAGAGGTTTCCCATTCCCCATGTGTGAGTTACTCCTCCCATTGACAACGCTCGGCCATTTGTTTCCTACCAATCCGCCAACTGGATTTAGAACATACCAAAAGAGTTGCACTGCTTGTCATGTTTTCTGCTTGGTTTTGTTGCTATCTAACAATTCAGTGAATCACTGAACTCCAGCCCACCTGGAGTTTTAACACAGACATATGCTACAAAACATAACCTTTTGCATCACATAAGCATCAGTTAAGCTATTGCATCACTTTTTAAAACTTACTCTTCCTTGCCTGTGCAGTTACTGCTCCTTTAGTTTGCACAACAGCCTAAAAATCCTCGTTATCTGCTATTCAAAATCCCAAACTTCGGCAAAGATTTAATTTAGTTCCATAGATTGGTATTATATAGACATTTAACTCTGAATGAGACTGGCTTCTGCCTTCAGGATATCCGCGTAAGCCATTTAACTCCAAGATAGCCTAAAATGGAACGAGGTTAGCACGCAGGTAACATTTACGTAAATTAATCAAGGTTTTGCCTGCGATCTCTAGAGTCAATCAACTCCGGGCTACCTCACACAGCGAAGAGGATTTAACTCTAAACCAGTATCCAAGGTTTTCATTTCATCTCCTGCTGCTGCCTCTAACAAAATCAGCGGTTCAAGTCAGTGCGAGACCCAGTCCCACTTCCCAGGTTAGCGCCTTTAGCAGGTGGTGTTATTGCTGCAGAAACATGGACAAGTCTTACCTTTTCTTGTTTTTGTTTTTCACTGCATAGTACTGTCAAAGTATTTGTGATCTTTTTCAAATCATCAGTTTCCACTACAGTCAGAGAAGAAGAGGAAAAAAAAAAAAGGCAGTTAAACAATCTAACATCAACATGCTCTAAAAACTAGAAATAAGCGTTAGTAATAAGTATGGGCAATTATTGGATTTATATCAGCAAAATACAGACTGGGTCACTCTGGTCCTTACAATCACAATTACCATTTCAGATGGTCTCTAATAAGCAGCTTCAATGTTGCAGAAGGTAAAACTTGTAAGTTTTAGTGAACACAAAGCCCTAATGAGGAGGCATTTGAACAGTAAAATATGGATACAGTAAAACTTATCAAAAGGAGCAGTGCATTAACAGTAAATTATTATTGTTAACAATCAGCGGTCCAAGAGGTGACGAGTCCTTCACTTCAGAAGATCTGGAATCCATTTGAAATTAAGTTCCCAGCTCCAGGCAGCCAGTGATCGCTGGGCTTATACAGCACTCCACAGTGCCGAGGTACCGCTCCCCCGAAGGACAACGTGTACAGTACAGGAAAAGATCTCAAGCAATGAGTTCATCAAGTACTTCAGCCTACCACAGCCGTGCAAAGAAACAAGTCTGCGATAGTCTTCTCTCTGTATAGTTAAAAGTTGGATTCCAGAACAATTAATTTTGCAGTCCCAGAATTACAGGAACTCAATTTTAGAATAGTTTCCTTCCAAATGAGCTACTCGAGTTATCTGGCTCAGAGAATTATATAATAATAATTATTATTATTTAGAAATGGCTTCAAGAAAAACATGCAAGATTTAGATCAGCATAAAAATTCACACTTTTTAAAATGACTGTCTTTAACTGACAGGCAGAAAGAGTAACTCTTGTACAAGCACATAACGTGTCATAAAGTTTGTGGGAATGGAGTTGGATCGTAGCCAGCGAAACAGATTAGTACTTCACTCAGTATAAACTACATGGATAAATCGTGATTTAACGTTTACTATTACAGCATGTTTTCAATTCCATTGCAGTTTTGGTAGCAGTGCATTCTAGGTTGTCTTTCGCTTAACTTACATGAAATACATACGTCTCGAACTAATGCTTCCAAAAAACTGGCATAATGTAAAGACTTTTCATACTGTGTAATTTTCTCTTTTAGTAGTTTGCCAAATTCCGTAAAGTCATCTTTTGAAGAGGGATTCATGGCATCTATTCCACAAGTGTTATTTACACCTGCACAGAGAGACAGAGGTATTAGAGAAAAAAGTTAGCGGTGATCCCTAAAAGATGTCACCAGGGAAAACAAGCAACCTCGTTCACATTCAGTTCTTCGCTGAAGCTTTACCGAACCAAAGCTGAGGTTTGCTCCCCCGTTTCCCACTGCCTTCTGCCACACGGGAGCTAACAGCCCGAGAGAGTTTGCCGCAGAGCTTAGTAACTTCAACCTGCTCTTCCTACTCTCTGGAGCAACGTGCGCTACACGAAGCCCCTTCCCCCTTAAACAAGGAATTCCTGCCTTGAGCTCTTAAGTGCAAAATGTGTTTGGGTCTTTGCAACTGTATTCAATGTTCCCCCCTCCCTCCCCCCCAAGGCACTGTACTCTTTCGGAAGACTCACAGAGCAGAATTTTCACCGTGTAATACGCTGCGTAATTCACTATAATCAAGGAAACACACTTTCATGTTTGAAGAATGCTGCTATGACTCAGTATCTTTGCTAGTTCTGTCACAGCACAAAACCAGAATGATCTGCTTTAAGTCTCCTCCGTCTACGCCAGGAAACGAGCTCGTTCCCCTAACTGAGCTGCTTTCTCAACACCCAGCTTATGACACGGACCGCCTGAAGTAAAGCACGCATGAGTTATGCTGTGCCACGCTTGTCCAAAGCCTCATTAAATACACATTGTAAAGCACCTCTGAACATTAAGAGACAGCACTTTTTTCTTTTTACAGTCATCTTTTTACCAGAAGTAGCAATATGTTGGAATATTTAGTCAGCCGTCTTTTTCCTATAACCTCCTACCAAGACATGTTATGAAAAAGCACCTTCTATTCTAAAGATGTTTTTGTGATTCTTGCAATTAGTCCTTCGTACCAGGACACGCCTCCAGTAGTTGGAATTTAAACCCCTCTTTACTCTCAGTAACCCAACCTGCGCGTGCTCCGACAGCCAAAGCCCGCTCCGTTCTTTCGGCAGAGTACCCACGGGGAACACAGCTTTGTTTAGAGGACGCAGCGCCGTTGTGATGCTACGGTTACATCGACTTGCTCGACTCGGGCACGGCACACTTACCAAATGTTTCTTTTGCTAACTCAAGGTCCGACTCCTCTTGTAATTTCTTTAGTCGTAGTTTGTCTGCTAACTGTTCTTCTGGTGTAAGTTCTTTATGCTCCTCTGGTGCCTCTAACTGAATAATAAAGCGTAAATAGGGAGAACGTCACATTTCTTACCCTTGAGCAGAGGTAGCACAAGAAATCACGTTTTTCCCAGTGCCACTCGAATAGCTTACTTCTGCCTGAAGTCAATACACCTCAAGCATGTACAAACCTGAAAACCACCCCAATACAGTGTAACAGTGCCACCTTGTTTAATAAATTGTTCATTTTACAAGAAGTAGGAAGAAACACCTTCGTTCTCAGTTTCACAACTGCATGTTTTATCATGCCATGCATACAAAAGAAACGACGATAAGCATTATTTCAATAACCTGGTTAAATTGTAAAGAAATTAAAGCTAACATCCCCCAGATGTTATTAAGTACAAGACTTTTAACTTTGTTTTATCAGCATAGTCAAGATCTTCACAGGTCTTGTTCGACCTCAAGGAAAAATAAAAAATAAACAAACCTGCCCTTTAAGTTTTATAAGACCCAGAAGAAAAAAGGAGTTACCCTTTTTTTAAGCTCCTCTTGCTTTTTCTTCTGTAGCTTTTCTTTTTCTTTTATTTTTTCTGCTATTTTCTTTTTTTCTGAAACTTTTGGTTCTGTAAAACATTGAACAATACAGCTCTCAAGAGGTCTACTGATTTTTTTTTTTTTCCAGCAACTATAGAAACACTTATGAAAGAGAAAGCCAGAGAGATCAATTACTGCAATCTGAACACGGAGAGAGTTAAAAGACATGCTTTGTCAAAAACAAAACCGACCCTATTTGGAAAGTGGGTTTGATTCTTCAGATACACTCAGGACAAAACCAGCGTCTGTTCTGATGCTGCATACAGAGCCATGCATTACTTTTAAGGCTTACCTTGTTTTACCTCTGTCTCCTTTACTTCCTCCTCTTCCTCCTCATCATCCCAGTTATCCTACAAAATAAGTTTTAATTATGATTCTTTTACAGACACTTTCTACTTGTTTAGGTAACAAGTACAAAGAACAGTAGCTTACATGCAACCTCTTTAAATGCCCACGGATCTATTAACCTTACGTCCTGGCGAGAGAAGCGGGGAGGAAGTCGTGAGAGCTGCACAGCGGGGGCACGGCTTTTGGGACCTGACCAAGCCGTTTCAGGACCAGTTCTTACCAGGAGAAAGGCAGCTTTTATTCAAAGAATCAGAAAGCTCATATCAACATAGTTATAAAACCAAAATCACAAACAGTCAAATCGACACCCACAGTAAAACAGGAGTTTATTACAATTTCTTGTATGACACATTATAAGATCCTGGGATGCATGCATGTAGTACAGCCACCGCTGGCAGCAAACCACTCAGCTGGAACCATTTTAAACCAGAACACACTGTCACCATCACCCACAGACCTGTTCTTTCCAAGGTACCCGCTCCCCCCAGCTGAGCGACACCAGCGTGCCCCTCTCCCTCGTGCTGGGAAAAGCACTCGAGTGGCTGCACGTGGAACCGCGACGCACGGGGGAACACTCACCCTGACCTGCTGCCAACGCAACACGCGGCAGGCACGGCTGTGCTGCGGGAGCAGGGGAAGCGGCCGTAAGCAGGCAGAGGAGAATGCAGGGGGGCCAGCTTTAGGCAGGAATACCAACTTTTAACTGTCACAAGACCCCATTTTGGACCAGTTTCTGACCAACAACTACTGCTTTTATAATAAGCAAAGGAGCTATCAAAAGACTTCCCACAAACAAATCACTTAAATGTTCTCCAACAGCCATCACGTTCTCAAGTGTATTTTCAAACAGTCTCAGCTGCAGTGTTTGCAGTAACTCTGCCTCCAGCATTCACCTTCAGCACGTTCAAGACTCATGGTGGTCCTCTACCCAGGTAGATGATCTGTGGTTCAAAATACTATACATGGTTCAACCGAATACTGGGGAAGCATCGTCTTCTACAGAACTGCCCTGCTGACGTCATCTGCAGACTTTGCCAGCAGCAGCCCTGCAGTTTCTTCCTGACAGTTATCGGGGTGAGGGTTGTGGGAATATATATTCTTGTCCTAACGCCACTCCAAGTTCAAGCGGATGGCCTCCGCGTGGAAATCAATGCTCTAAAATGGATCTGAAGTTACATGCCGAGCACCACATGATGTACACACCAGAAGTTAAAGCCAAGAAATCTCACGGGAATCTAATTTTAGTTACCTGATTCAACTCAACTTGCAAGCTTAAGGGACTACATTTGACAAGACCTAGTTTACGCAAAAATCACACATCCTGTCAGTACATCATTATGGGTAAGCTTAAACCCCATAAATCCTGAATTTTGTGGCTTCCACCTCACAACAGTAATGCAGGTGGTCATGCAAGCTATTTATTAATTTCTAAGGGTTGCTACTGGCATGGCAAAATAAAAGACATTGGCAGAAGAACTCGGTATTTCACTGCAATGTGCTGATCCAAGCAAGGAAGACACCCGAGTTCATCTACCAGCTCACTCAAGTTAATTGGCACTTGTAAGGGACTCAGCTTCCCTTCCACATTCCAAGAAGCTGACTTGAATTTGGAACAGCATTATTTTAGCTCATATCTAATTAAGAGTTTGTTACACCCACTTCTTAAATAGCTCTTTTCATTCCAGCTGTATATAGCTTGCTGCCTTATCCCTTGCCCTGTCCTTCACAGGCAGATTTTAACATCAGTATTTTATGGTGCCGAACCCCAGAGGAAGGGCAGCCCGTCCACGATGTAAAGGTACTCACAGGACTAAAGGAAACTACTGCACGTCATCAGTACGTTTGGGAGACTTAACAGAGGGTATGTGGGCAAGGCCTTCCACGCAATGACAGCCACACTCCCCCCCGCAGCAGCCCACGTCCCTGCTAGCCACGCCTGCACGGGGACAGCGCACCGCGGCAGCTTCAGCCTGCGAAGCTCAGATGATGAAGCAGCGTAGAAATCGCAGACCCTTCGGAGGCAGTGTGACCGCCTGCCCTCTGGCCCAACCTCCCCCTGAGCTGTTAGGTGGAATTTAAGATCTCGACTTTAGCCGAAGGGATCGTCGACTGCCGGGAGCCCACCTACAGCCGCACCAGCAGAACCCCACTGCTGGAACCAGGGACAGGCAACGCGAGCTCAGCCTCATCGGAGGAGCGCTCCCGGTAGGGCAACCCGCGAGGCATCACCATCTGAGGATTCACTCCTCAACCCGCTGTGCTAAGATACGCAGGTCTCCCAGCTATGCTGAACACTGCCTCACTCTTCTCCAAGATTTTTTTTTTTTTTAACGGCAATAGAACACAATTAACATATTGGGCAGGCTTTCTCCACCCCCCCTCCTGGTGGGGGGGAACATCCAAATATACACATATTTCTGTGTTTTGTAAATTCCAGTGAACTCTCTTGGAGAAAAAGAAAATTGCTTTAGTGCTGTATCTTTGCACTGATACTAAGTAATTCAAAAAGAACATCTTTATTCCAGAATATATCCACTAAAGTAGCTTACAAGTTTGAAGTATTTCAACAACACTTATTTACACATACTTATCTAAAATAAGGCTATTGAAAACATCTTCCGTTTCATGAAAATAAGCCCTTGATGAGAGCAGCTCTCTTACAATTTCATATGCTCCATCAGATGTACCTTAGACATATGATAATACACAGTATTCTCCCAAAAACCAGAAGACATGATTGGAAAGTGACAGGTACTCCAGCATTTCGATTCCCAGCTAAACCTGAACGCTCTCCTTCAAAGAGAAACAACTGTACCATGACAAAGGCTGTCGCCTGGATGATAACACGCACATTTCCCAGTTTTGGCTTTGTTAAGCACAGAACTGCCCAAGAGTAAATAGATGATAATTCCTTGGCAGGAGGCCTGTCTTCTGGGAAACTTGTGTTCTGGGTAACACTGGAGAGTGGTTTTGTTACTCAAGAAGATGCTAATTTTAAATCTGGGGAAGTCAAAGTTTCCTGAACTTAACAGTTATTTTAAGTTCATTTCTAAAAAATCTTCCAAAATAAACTACAGGATCTGAATATGTAAAACACATTCCAAGGTGTGAAATAACAACCTGAAGACAAACTCATGGTCAAAAAACACTGTGTGCTTCTATTTTAGACCAATGTCATTTTTCTTATGCGGGTACTTCCCCAAGGTGGACCCTTGCAAATAAGGTACCAAGAGCCAAAGCAAACACCTCCCAAGCTCAGTTCTGCCATCTTTAGTGTCAGGAAGAGCAAATCAAAGTAAAATAAAACAGCTTTTTTTTGCTGGACCTGTCCTTCTCTCTAGATGCAGCTCCAGTAATAAAGCCATAATCCTGCAGAAAAAAGTTAAGTAGTTGCATTCTTACTACACGTGGGAAAACTGTTCCTTTGTTAAAACAGCCACAGAAAGCACAGTTATCTTCAAGAGAATAATACTTTACACTTCAGTTCTCCTGGACACATTCTATCATAGCAGAAAAGTTTCTCACTTTCAAAGAAATGAGGAAGAGCAAGCCTCACAGAGACAATGAGTCTAACAGATGGGTATATATACACATATACATATATAAATTATATATATATACATAGTGTTACATTCTAACCACACTCTTTACAAATGACTGTAGCTACTCTATACAGAGATACCTTTACTTATTCTGCCTGCTGTAATGTGACACCTATGATAACTATAGGGTGTGGGTGTTATTAAATTGAAGAAGGAAAATGGACAGCCTATAACTTAAAAAAAAAAGTTAAAAATTTTTTGTGAGAGATGAACTACTTTTTTTCATACTATTTACAAAAAGAATACCCACCCCAAGCCCCAAGGACAACCGTGTTGGTGTTTTTTCAGAGATTCTGGTAACAGGGTCAGCAGCCTAAATAACAAACCCAACGAGAGTCCTCACCCAGTAAGCAGCAACACTCTACTTCAGAAAACTTCATACTTGTGACCATACTATAATGACCGAGTCACCTCCTGAGATTGTCTATTACAGTACCTCAGCAGCCTGATTTGAAACAAAAAGGTCTTATTCAGTTGACCTATTTCCATTGCTTACATCCATCAAGCCCGTTCCTTGTCTGTTCCCTACCATCATTTTGCTTACTGTCCGTATGAACGCGGAGCAAACTGAGGTTTCTGTGGCATCCACCATTCAGTCCCCCCGGCTTGCTAAGGGACAGCTGGAAGTAGGAGGAAACAAGCTTTTAAGGGAGGTCTGCTTTCATAAGCATCAGAAATGAACATCCGCACGTTTTAATACCGATTCCATGCACACGTCACTCTTTGAAACACAGTAAAAATCCATTTCAAATAGCGCCTTAAGTAAACTTATTTTAAGCGATACGGGCACTACCAGATCTGAAAGCGCCCAGTGAGGCTGCTGTACTTCCCAACTGCGGCGGTGGGGCCCGGGGGAGGGGGGCAGCGTGCGAGTGTGTGAAGAAGTAGGAAAAAGGGGTGGAAAAGACATACTGCTACAACATGGGAGTTCCTGGTCAATAGCTGAAGCACAAATACAGCACTGCTTTCATTAAATCCAATCCTAATGCCTCACCTCAGCGCACCATACTCAAAACTACGAATCTGAAAGGCTACAGAAAGCACGGGGCAACGAGCCGGTGCCAGGCAAGCGCCCGGCATGCGGCTGGGAAGCAGCAGGTGGATCCCCCGAGAACAGGAGACGCCTCTCGAGGCTTGAAAAGCGCCTGTCTGTCTTTTTCTCCCCCGGGAGACCCAGCAGAGCGGGCACGAAGGGCAGCAGAAACGCCCGCTCCGAGCGGGGACCGGGGGGCGCGGGGCAGCGCCGGGCCCGTTTTCCACTCGGCATTTTGACTCGTCACCGCTAACCGACCGCTGCCCTTTCGGAGCACCGACACCCCAGAGTCGTTTCCACACAGGCGGAGCCGCCGCCATCCGCCCGGGCCTCCCCGCCGCTCCCCCCGGCCGCGGGCCAGCGCCTCACCAACCGGAGACGCGTGAATCCGGCCGGCCCGGCGAGTCCGACCCACCCGGCGGGAGGTTTCCTCACCCGCCGCCCGGGCCGCCCCTGCCCCGGGCCCGGCCGCGCCGCC
>VUYV01000336.1:436670-486492 GCA_008711295.1 Anarhynchus alexandrinus
ACGGCGGCGGACCGCCGGGGCCGCGCCCCGCCCGCCGACGGCGCGCGCTCCACCCCCCCTCCCCCGAGCTCCGCCCACCGCGGGGCGTGAGGGGGCGACGGGCGCCATGATGGGGGCGCTGAGGGATGGGGCAGTCCCTTTCCGGGCGGGCTGAGGGGAGGCGGCGGCCGAAGGGGAGCGGGACCGCCCTCGTCCTTCCCACTCCCGCCGGCGGGTGCTCTCCCCAGGGGAGGCCCCTTCGCCGCGGGCTCTGCGGCGCTATCGGGGAGCGACAGCCGCGGCCTGCGGGGAGCGGCGCCCGGCGGGTCAGATAGGCCGTGAGGGGAGCGGTGGGTCTGGCGGCACTCGGCCGCGGGGACGCGGGTTGGGTTCTCTCCTGTGGTTGAGTGTGTCCGCGCAGGGGGAATAGAGCGGGCAGCGTGTTGAGCTGCAGCAGTTGTTCGGGAAACGGTGTCCTGGTACATTGCCCTCTAAAAAAAAGGAAGAAAAAAAGCTGTAAGAATTACTGTAAGAGTTTTTACATGCCTGTACTCGGCACGTGCTACTACTTCAAATCCCAGGTACGGCGAAAGCAGCAACGTTTCACACCTGCATGGCTACTCTGTACAAGGAAAGTGGCGATTTTCAGACGCTTTTCCCAGCGCTGTTGCATGAGGAGCCTGGGGAGTCAGCCCCCAACCTGCAAACCGGCCTGCCCTGACAAAGACAAAGCTGGAGGCAGCGTGGGCTGATTCCACACAGCCTCTGCAGGTGGCAGAGCTTTAACATAAACAGACATAACGCCACGAAACATAGCATCAGCTTCGAGAAGCGAGCCTGAGACGGGGTGAACTTCACCAGCTGATGCTTCAGCAACTGTTCCCCGTTGTCCTGTTCGTGTTTGCTCAGGTGTCATCTTCTGATACTGCAGGCGGGCTGCTCTACGACGGTAAAAGAAACATTAAGTCTCACTCAGAAACTTGGTTTCTGGGTATCGATTCTTGAAAATTCTTGTTTCTTGTAAGAAACAAGCACAACAATGTAATATAAAGGGATAGAAAAAAGGGGGAAACAGTTTAAGGTTTTTTTTTAAAAAAGGAGAAAATCCTGCAAAAATATGTATCAGGGAATTCACCTAGGAGTTACCCTCATACCTGGTCTGAATTTATTCCCTTATCTTTGCTGCCATGTCTCCTTTTTTTCCTTAGGGAAGAAGAAGCAAGAAGCACACTCTTCTAAAGATCCTTTACCTGTTAAAATATTAATGCACAATTCAAACAGAGCAAAAGGCAAGGGGTAGGAAAACACCCCAACTGCTGACCAGTAAACTTCCTTGGCTGACTTTCCTTAGGCTGACTCAGAGTCTTCTTTTCCTTTCTTAAAATGTTAGCAGTACTGAGGAGTTAAACGCTTGTTGCTTTTCAGTCAGTCCCGAACTGCTGGGTTCTATGAACGTGGCTATTTTAAAGTGTTCTGGGCTCTGTGCTATTTAATAACGTTTAGCAGTCATGACATGAAGATTAGCATTAAGGTACCTTGACAGCATCCCCCTTAACTTCCTGAGGGACTCGCATGCGCTGCCTTAGGAGCACCATCGTGCGATCTTGGATGTAGTCTGCCTAGAAGCAGCGTGCTTCTGTTGCAACACCGGAATAATTTCTAATTGATAGAGACACTGGAGACTGGACAAGAAGCGAGAGCCGCAAATCCAAAAGTTCCTCCTAGGAAGGCCTGTGTCCACCTGAACACTGCTCTGCCTTTGGCTGGTTTCACTTCAGAGGACTTTGGGAGTGGAATGTGGAGAAGTTCATCCTCCAATACGGTTATTTGAACACCTTTCACACTGACTGCACTAAAGGAAATTGTAATAACATGCGTTACCGTATTGGCAGAAGGCACAGCTAAAAATCATGAAAACAGTAGCCAGAGCATAAATATTTAATATAAATCTTTATGATTCTATATACTAGAAATGATTGCAGAAGAAACACAAATTTGTAGAACATGAGTTCTCTTCCAATTGTATTTTACAAGATTCAGCCTATCGGTACAATGACATTTTTGCAAGTATCAAAAAAATAAAGCAAACCAGTATTACATTACACGGTCAAGACAACCAAAATAGTGATGTGCTTCACAAAGTCTATACAAGTTAATCTTCAGCAGACCAGCTTTGCTTGTTTCCAAACAAAACCACTTGCTGCCAATGTTTTTTTTTTATTATTTTTTCATTTTTTTTTTACAAAATTATGACTACTAGCTAAGAAAACGATGTGCCTATGCTACTTCTCCTCAGCCATTTATCAACTTGTTTAGGATTTAAGTGTCCAAAACCCAAGATGCAAATCTGAAATTACGTGGGTTTGGTGGAATCACATCTTTGAGAGCAGTCCTTTCGCATCTTCAAGACAAACAGCGACACTGTTCTCCGGCTGAACAACTTTAATGCAACAGTTATTTTTTCCAGAACAATTGTTTTCCTATGAAACTTCCCTTAGCTTCCACTCCCCAGCAGCTTTAAGGCGTCTAAGGCAGGAGCCTGCGTTGCCGCGGAAGAGATTCTTCCTGTATTCTGTCACGGGTAGTTTTCGGCTGGGTCAGCTCCCGGCACACGCTTACCACGCGGCTGCACGAGCACCAGCGCAGCGCGGGCACAAGGGAGCAGGTAACAAACGTGACCCAGGGAGGGAAGGACAAGCAGGAGAAAGGCTGCCAGCGCTCCCTCAGCCCAGACTGCTGCGGAACTCTGCTGCAGTCCCAGGTTTTCTTGTCAGTCTGCACATTTCAACCGCGTAATAGTCACAGAACGGATTTTAAACTCCCTTTTAACTCCAATCCTCAAAACAATCTTTTTGCCTGAAGATTCCAGCGACACACCTTTGATGGATTACTTCTCCAAGAAAGAGGCATTTGTCTTCCAAACCCAAAGACCTTTACCTCACCCTCAGGAGGCGAGGGCCGCGGACAAGTGGCTGTGCGCTGCGGTCTGACGCTCACTGCGTTGCCTGTGTGACTGTGGTTGCTTTAGTTCTTCTTTGTATTGGTCTTTGATAACGAGCTTAAGGAAGTTTAATGGCATGAAACATGGAATTGGCATGACTGCAGCTCAACAGTACCATCTGTCGTCTTTGCCACACAGATCCATAGCAGTCCTCTCACCAAACACTGCCTGTTTAACTCAACGCTCTACTTACAGTGGAAGACATTATTTTCATAGAAGAGCGATTAGTTTCTCTTGGCACCTGTCAGAACAAACTTGTCCAACTGAGCTGTATGATAGCAGTAGGTATTGTCCATTTTTTAAATTGACATTAGGTTGTGAACGTTTACTTTCTGGCCTTGACTTCTTGAATTCTCTGAAGTTATAATTTAGCTGTCTGTACTAGATTCATTTCAACTGTGCAAGCATTAATTTTACATTGCCATTTTAGCTTTGCAGAAGTGCGCTCTCCAAGTCCTTCAAGTGGAACATAGAGGGAGCACAGAACAGAGGTGATGGAAGAAGGCACGGTTAACTTTTCTCATTCTCTGCACTCAGGCGTACTCAGTGCTGCTCCAGTCCTCGCTCAGAAGGAAGAGGAATGACGACAAGGGTCGCATCACCAGTTCAGTAGCCACAATTCCCCGCGATAGAGGCATCTTATCACAGGGAGGGCTCGCCTTCATTTTCCTATAAATTGTGAAGTTATGTATCCCATCATCTACTTTAATATACTAATGATACGTGGTTGATTCACGTTGGTTTAGACAAAGAATAAAGGGTACGGTTTGCAATGTGATGCTATAGGGAAGCCAGAACCAGAAGGAAAAATAAAGGAATATGGGTATTTACTTAGTAGAGTCACAGTATTTTTGTGTTTCTGGACAGCTTTCCTTATCCAACAAGCTCTACTATTAAAGGTGGTTTCAGAGTAGGCCCACATTACTGTTCTGCTGGTGGCAGAGGGTGGATGAGGTTTCCATCTGCTCCACCTTCTCCTCATCCACTCCCTTCCTGGTCCCTCTCCTCTTTGGGGCTCGGTGCTTTTTCAGCTGCGCCAATCCAACCACCACTACAGCTGCCCTCCAACTCGGCTGTTGGACAGAGCTGGCTCTGGGGATGGAGGATGCTGTGCTACGAGGAGGACACTTGCTTCTCGCAGCGAGCCAGAGCAAACTGTTCCCACAGCTCTGCTGCCACGGCAGACGGACCCGGCACCGCTCCCGCCAGCGCTGCGTTCTGCTCTCCTTTGGCACAGCACTCACATACCTGATTATTTTTGATAACGCGTTGAAGTGCTTTGTTTAAAGAAGATACCTCTCCTTAGCGTGCCTTTGGTTGATACCACTCTCGTTTTGGGAGGTTTTTAATCAGGTCTTGAAACATTCAGGCTTTCTGATACATTTCAAAAGTAATGAAAAAAAAGGAAAGTGAAATTAATCAAAGGTGGAAAGGAAGCCAATAATACCAAGGTGAACGCTATTCTAGCTATACAGCAATTTAAGGAAAAAAAAAGATTGAACATGTATTGCCAAAATAAGTATGAAAGACATTATTTTGCTGTCAGAACCAAGAATGCTCAAACCTAGAACAGAATACAGATGGACATGTGAAATTAACACACGATTACCATGATCAAGCAAAAGACCACAAATGAAATAATTAAGAACTTTGGAAATAGGATGTTGTTTTCTAAAAATACATAAAATTGGAATAAAAGATACAGCTACAAGATTAACTGCTTAAGTTGCGCAATTCTACATTCAAGACTCGAGTAATGCACATAGTTGAGACTCCCCCAGTTATCGGTATCAATTTTGGCATGCACAATTTGATCCAGACTCGTGTCAGAGAAACAGTCAAGTCTCACCCTCGAGACTAGTAAGACGAAAATAAAACCTGATGGATTATAACTTTGCTTCATGCGAAGACTGTTTATGCCAGAAGTGTTTGACATTTTTAGGAACTTACATTTTGAAGAAGGTAGACTCATTCTGCAAAGAAAGTTCAGAATGATAAATACCAGACTTGCAGCACATTAAAATATTAATATTTAATATGTTTACTAAGCAGTCTCTGTTATTTTTGTTGTGCATCTATGTAGAACTAAATCCCTCAATTTACATTTGGATTTCCCTCACTGATCTGATCATCACAACACAGATACAGCTGTAAAGTGCAATGTATGCTTTGGTTTCCTTAACTAAAGAAAGCACTTTTAGAATGGTTTTAGCCAAAGATAGGACCCACGTGTTTAAGGACATTATTTGAACAGATGATCATCTCTTTTTACAGTCAGAGAAAGCGATGAACTACTTAACAAAAATCGTTTCATTCTGGTAGACTAGTGAATTTTAAAGCAGTTCTATTATGTCAGTTACTTGGAGAAATTTGGAAGAATTCCACGTGAAACAGGGATTCACTGTTAAACTAATTAGAAATCTCAGATTCGGATTTACATTTTGAAGAACAACTGAAAAATAGTTGGCAAACCACGTAGCAATTCAAATACAAGCTGACCGTTTTCAAAATCTATAAATATTTCCAGAGCCATCTTATCGACATAAAAACAGGAAGGAACGGGGATGGTTACAGGGTTCACACGTCTGCGCAAAAGCATATATAAAGGTAATGTTATGTACATTTTATTTCAATAAAGACATAAGACAAACAGCGTAAAGATGCCCAGATGCCCTAAAGATAAATACATTTAAAAGATTCTCATTAAAATGAATCTGTAGTATTTCTTTCCTGCAAGCAAAATACCTTTCTTTAAATACAAAAAAAATCAGTATTCTGAATTGCAAATGTTTTCACTTTTTTGCAGAAAATCTGCCATGATGATTTTTTTTTTAATGAATAAGGATTTTCCACAAAACAGGCTTGCTCTACATGCTAATTTTTTTAAACAGTTCAGTGACACAATGTGCTAACTACATACACAACAGATAATATAGTAAGAAAACACTCAACCTGATGAAAAGTTAAAATCTTCATTAATACACTGGAAAAAGTTGACATAACTCATGCCTTTTAAAATCAAAAATACAAAAATTAAATGTTTTCCTAAAAAGATTTTCCTTATTTTAAGGACTCATTTGAAAATGAAGCTGCATGTAATTTGTACAATAAAATTGTACAAGTAAACAGGTAATATACATAAAAAATTAATTGACATACTTCTCAATTATCAGTTGTCCACCTTTAATTTCCAATACTGTACTTTCTTAACAAGCATACAAAATATCAAACTTCTCTTTAGAAAAAGTGCCGTTCTGTGACATCTTTTACACAAAAACAGTCTGAGCCTGTGGCGTGTTAATGCAGTCGAGAGGCAAAGCATCCTAACTTTTACAAATTATACCTTCCATAAAAAGCCTCCTGAAAAGGAGATTACGCGCCATTATAAAAATATCGACCTCTTGTAGTAGCTGCATTAGAGAACCAAGGCTGAGAGACTATTTCCATATAGCATAGAAAACCACTACGATAGCAGCCTGACTGCGGCGGTGGCGTGGGAGTGTGCTGTACCACAGGATTATGCATAGTTACTGCCGGGTACCTCCGCTGTCACACGGAGTTTAAAACTGATTGTAACGACGAGTGTCACGGAGGTACCGCCAGCCCATGCAAAACATCTTACAATACTGAGCCACTGTGCAGAACACTTCAATCTTGGAGGAAACAGAAGGCAGCAGTAATTGAATCGCATCAAACCTAACGGGTGACCAGACTAGTTCTCCTTTCAAGATCTGCATGCACAGCATAGTCTGAGGTATTCCTTGTCCATCAGCTGTTTGTGCCACTGCAAGATATCGTCTGTCCAGAGTACATGCCATCACAATGGTTTAAAATATTCTGAATATTAGTAATTCTTATATTCTTCTTATCTAGCCAGTCTCTTGATTTTTGAAAAGATTTCAACTACAGTAGAATATTACAGAAAGAAAATATAAATGCAGGGGTTTTCTTTCTAAATGAAACTTACGTGGACTAAAACTAGAGAATATTTTTAAACAAATATACAGTATGCAGGCAGACGAAGCAGGAAAACGGCCATCCAACTGTTTAATAAAAAACTAAGAAAATTTGGCTATTTCCAGAAAAACTATGAAGCGCCTCAACTAAAAGGAATGCATAATGAAATTCTAATCTAATACAGGTCAAAAATGTAAAAAGGTTATAAACCTTAACAGGAAAAATAAAACAACTTTTACTGGCCATTCCTGTTGAAATGAGAATCTTAAAAGTAACAGAAAAGTGGCTACAAACCCACTTAGAGCACCGAACAGAGAGAAAATAAGAGTCCATTTTCAATCTCTGTTATATCATAAAATCCTGTGTTTCTACAGGTCAAACTGCTGGTGGCAGAAACAGAATTCTTTATAAACTGCAGATGTCCTGTACATAAAAAAATCTCATTGGAGTTGCACTAGTTCTAAAGACTTTTCTGTTCTAGCCTACCTACTGGGTTGTACTGTATTGTACTGAATGTCGTCAATCTCAGATATAGAAAGTCTCTTTCTGTAACCCTTGATTATTGTTGGGCACCAAAGATAAGAAAAGCAAGACGGGGTACAAAAATGCAAAATTTCAACAGTAATGGCAATGTTTTGTTTTAGTCCAAAAGGGTCCTGCATTTTCTCCCCCTTCAGTAATTAGACAAAAGGCTTTAATCTGGGGGTAGCAAGTCATGCAAGCGAAATCTGTCTCTGATGTGAGGTCGGACATCTTCGTTCTGTAGGGGGGGAAAAAAAATAAAGGTGTGGGTTTTAGGAGAACAAACACATCTAGAAATCAGATTTTAACAGGGTCAATTTTCTAACACCGGTATTTTTCATGTGACAAAATATGAGCCATGAATGTATGTAATTACAAGAGACTTATGGAAATAACTGCATAATGCTCACAACAATTACGGAGTATGTATTTGCATTTTAAGAATAAAGGCTCGCATCACAGCCAGCAATAGGCATTATTTCATCTAAATACCTACAGATTCTCAATTTCTTTATAATTGATGTTACGATTCTCCATTTCTTGATTAAACGCACAGTTAGAAATTATGACATTCTGTCTTTTACTATGTAAATAAGACCTTACGCATACTTGAATTACTGCCCAGAGTATCCTTTTCAGAGAGACATACGTGACTGTTAGCAGCCTAAATCCCAGTGAGTCAAAAAAACCTCTTAAAATATGTGAAAATACTTAAAAGAGCTAACTAACATTTTTGGGCAGGGTGTGGCAAAGAGCCAAATAAAGGAAACACTTACCAGCTCTACAAGTTTCTCCAGAAATGGAATCAATTTTAGGAGTTCGTTGTCATTTTTATCCATGAACCAGCTTTCTATAGGGATTCCATTTGAAAGCTAAAGTTAAAAAAAAATAAAATCATCAACACATGATTTATATTTAATTTATCTAAAAATATGACTTGTGAAATAGCATTTTGGGGAAAAAATGTTTCTGAGCTAGAGTTTATTAATATGTATTTTTCCTCTAAAGTTTGTATTAACATTCATTTCCAAAATATCTCCTTCCTTTGCATACATCGCTACAAAAATTTCCACATCAAAGCTGAAACAGAACTAGCTCTAGAAGTTCTGCTGAACTGAAAAGCGTTGCTATTTTGAGACAATTTTATGTTAAAAACACACATGGATGCTACCTGTGACCTGGCTGTACGCAGGTTGTGCAAATGAGGCTAAGTCAAACAGGTTTTTGGTTTTTTGCTTCTTTAATGTAGGTGAGACGTCAGAGATCGCACTCCGCACTTCTGTACCTCTATAATGGGACTAACTGGAATAGTCACATACCGTACTTTGGGGGAAATCTCAATCGCAGGCTGCAACTTTCTAACATTGAAGCATAAGCAATTTTCACAGCTGTGTGTCATGGCAACCAGTGATTTGTTCTTAATCATTTCACTAGCATTAAAAACCTAAATCCACACTAGAGCCCGAGCGACAGACTTGGCAGACTGGTGGCTGCTTTAGAAAAGCTGAATGAGGAACGAAACGGACGGTTATATGGTCTGTTTGGGTAAGAAGTCGCTTAGTTTGCACTTGATCAGCTCTTCACAAAAATAAGAGAAAAGCAAGCAAACCTGAGTGATTTGTTGGAGTTTGGTTTCTCAACATAAATACAAATTTAAGCACAAAACTTAAATAGTAAGTTAAATCAAAATGCAGTGTTTCACTGTCTTCCTTCAGAAAGCTTTCTGCCGTATCTGACAAGTTTGCTGGCGGCAGCATTCTTACCTGATAAGCAAAGGCTTGCGGTGAATTGTCAATTATGATCGTTTTTGAAAGATCTCTACCAAGAATGTTTAAATCCTTTATGTAATTTCCTTGTACACAAACACAATGCTCACGGAAAAGTCGATGCCTGTGATTAAAGTAAAATACTAATTAGTGAGCCAAATTACATCACTACATTGCATAGGGGAAAAGAAGAGTTAACTTTGCCAAATGTTATCCAGTTGTTCTCTCTTCTGATCTACTTAGCTCCTTTTAAAGTATTGTCCCCTTTTTCCCATTCTCTTGTGAGCTTTTTACTGGTAAAATTACAAGTTAATCTAGTTCTGCAGGCGGTTGTTTGAATTTAAACAGAAAAGCTCAGTGCAGATGTAACAAATATTTGTCAACAGGGTCTTGCTTTCTAACCCTCTTTGCAGAGGGATTGACTGAGGGACCTGGAACACTCAAATGATTTTTAAGGCCCCAAGATCAGAGATTAGTTCTGCACAGGAGCCAACTTATTGGGGTTTATTATCCCTTTATTTTGTTCAACTGTTACAGCACACGGTCTCCCCATGCCACTGCATGCTAGAGCAGAAAGTATCAGAAGAAACGTTTTCTTTTTTATGTTACCTCTGTTCACAATTAACCTTTTTCAGTTATTAGAGCTTGAAAAAAGCCTCGAGGCCAAAACATTCCATCAACTTCTTCCTTTCCAATTAGTCTACTCCCTTTTAATTTATTACAGAAGAACTAAATAGTAAAAGGACTCAGATTAAAAAAATACCAGGAATAAAACTGAAATGGAACGTCAACGTAATTATAATTTAAAAATAAATTGTAAACTAGACGGATCTTAAATTTTACACAGCTGTATTACAATGCAGTTTCTTTAAGGCTGCTTATATTTTTAAATGAAGTTTTTAGAAGCTGTACATGGTGTGCTTCATTTCATAAAGGGGTTGAGTTCCTAATGTTGCTATGGAGGAAAATAAGCTGATGCCTCGGCAGCAAATGAATTTATATATAGATTCTGAGTCACACGTGTGGAGTGCCTGACAAGGCTACCTTTAGGCTAATGTCAAAACTAATCATGCCTTGATGTCAGCTTTTCAGTGGCACATGAATCACAACTAATTCATGCATCACATGAATCTTTCTGCAAATTCTTAGAATACTCTTTGGCTCTATATTTTATTATCTTTTTCCTGTTCCTAACACAGTTAAAATCGCAGTCCTGAATCATACGTATTAGGTTCTTGGAGAAAGATATTTAACGCTCCGGATGCACACTTAGACTCATTTTCTGTAAGTGCGAATACCTTACATGTTCATACATCCCCTTTGGCTGTGTGACTCAGCTGGCTCAGATATTCCAATGGCTGAAAGTATTTGAAAGTCTAGTTTTGTTTGCCCGTTGAAAGGCACTGGCAAGTAAGTTTACCAAAACCAAACTAGGATTCTCTTGTGCGTGCCACAAATACAAGCAATAAGATGACTGTTCCTGAATGAAAACTACTGAACAGCTTATCTTTACACCCTTAAGGAAAATGAGTTACGATGGGCCAAAACTACCAAGTGAAACCAATGGGTGAACCACTGTCTAAGTCCAAATGGTAATTTTATTACGCGTAGAAAGAAAATCAAGTTTTCACTGAAGGACATTACAATGAAGTGGTGCAGAGAAGTGCTTTGCCAATGATGTCCCAGGTACAGAACTGACACGGATCTGACTCTAATCAAGCCCAATTGTTCGCTTCCCTTACTTGGGACACCCTACGTAGGGGGAATCCCTGAGAAGACCCTGCTTTGGTTTCAACTTTCCCACATAGCCATTCACCTTCCAGGTGAGCCTAACAGAAAGAATCTCATCCGGCAGAATTTCTTTATGCCTTAAGGAACTGTTTGTGAGAAACGCCAGTCACTTCCAAACAAAGCTCAGTATTGAGAGAAGAAATGAAAAACCAAACGAGCTCTACTACAAAACCCACAAACAAATTATTTTCTGATTGAATAAGAAATAAAAACATGCTGTAAACATGTAGAGGTAACTATACAATTCCCTGTTGATAAATAATCAATCAAGTTTGAGCAGTTTAAAAGTAATCTCAGTTCGTTTTCTGTATTTGTAGCGTGTATCCCAAAGCAGCTCAGGCGCATTTCTGACACCCAGGAGGTGGCTCTCCGCGAGCCAGCCTCCGTGCCCGGAGAACGGCTGGGTACGGCTGTTGGCCGCAGAGGGCAATGTGAAGCTCTCTGGGTTTATCTTATCACCAAGGCAGTAATTCAATCACTTCATTTCGTTTTTCTCTCACTCTTAGACCAGACCAAACCACAAAGCATCAGTTTAGTGAGACACACTGCAATAACAAACATGTCATAATCGCTTTCTTCATCACAGTTGTTCAGAAATAGCAGTTAGTTTGCTCACAACAGGTATGTTCACAATTTGCTATTTTTACCTGACCAGTTGCTTTTTAGGGTCTAGTATGTTCAATAACTTGTCTGCATACACCTTCTTAGAAGCAGTAAAAAGAATGATCTATGGATTAAAGGGAAAAATTATTTTAGATATAAGTACGTGAATATGATTTAAAAATGAAATTCAAAGGTAGTGTCTAATTGTTTTTACCTCATAAATCTGAGACATACGTTCCAGGAATTCTCGGAAGAATGGCCTTAACCGGACATAAACCTGAAGCAGAGATGGACTTGTATTAAAGATTCAAAATACTTCAGCTGTCACCTGCACTACTAAGTACCAGTTTGTAAAGATTAGGTCAAAATAAGCATTATGAATAAAGTAAACAGCAAATATTAAATTCCTACAGAATAATAACTCAATTAAAACAATATTAAATTAGCTCGCAGCCTAAGCAGCTATAAGTGAAAGCGTAAGATGATAAAATTAGGCTTAACAATTTTCCTGAAAATTTTGATGGAATTAGAAATAATTTCAGTTAAAATATAAAAGTTGGGCAACCTCTAAAGAAAAAAAATGAAACTGGTTGCTTTGACTAAACATTTTGAATCAGCTTTCACCAGCTGGGCAGCATCAGTTCAATTACCAGATAATGTGTGCCAGCACATAAACTAAATAATCTTCTTAATTACCTTCTTCCACTAAGAATTACACACTGGATATGGGGGTGTCAGAAGCAATTGGAAAAAAAAAAAAAAGCTTCAGCTGTTTCCAAATTTCCATAAATTCAAATTCCACCAGCACAGAACTGCACACATACATAAATTATTCCCTGTAAAAAATTGTAGACTCCTGAGAAGAGATACCAACTTAGGAGACTTCTGCATCTCTCTGATTTAACTCCAAGTACAAGACCTGGGCTCCCGTGGAGGCTGTAGCGTCAGGGCAGTGGCCCAACCCCACGGCAGATGTGAGGGCACATATAGGGCATTCTAGTCCATTCCCGAGGTACAACAGTCACAGCTGTATTTGAATGATGGCCTGGTGGGAGGTTTGGCACAGACCTGGGCTTCACCTAAACCAACAGCGATGGCACACGCTAAGGGGTGAAAATGCCAGCCTTATCCTCTCCGTACCTTTCTGCTTGGTTCAGAAATTGCTCACACATAGAATTACAGTTTTGAGGAAAGAGTTACTAAAATATCCAGAAAGAAAAGGGAGTTTACTGAACTTCTTTTCATTTCAAGCAAGGTAATTTCAGCTTTATCAATTTTTTACCAGCCAGTTAGGAATAGGCTTACATTTACCTTCAAATCATAGAATCATAGAATCATAGAATGGTTTAGGTTGGAAAGGACCTTGAAGATCATCGAGTTCCAACCCCCCTGCCATAGGCAGGGACACCTCCCACCAGACCAGGTTGCCCAAGGCCACGTCCAGCCTGGCCTTGAACACCTCCAGGGATGGGGCCTCAACANTCTGATTTAACTCCAAGTACAAGACTTGGGCTCCCGTGGAGGCTGTAGCGTCAGGGCAGTGGCCCAACCCCACGGCAGATGTGAGGGCACATATAGGGCATTCTAGTCCATTCCCGAGGTACAACAGTCACAGCTGTATTTGAATGATGGCCTGGTGGGAGGTTTGGCACAGACCTGGGCTTCACCTAAACCAACAGCGATGGCACACGCTAAGGGGTGAAAATGCCAGCCTTATCCTCTCCGTACCTTTCTGCTTGGTTCAGAAATTGCTCACACATAGAATTACAGTTTTGAGGAAAGAGTTACTAAAATATCCAGAAAGAAAAGGGAGTGTACTGAACTTCTTTTCATTTCAAGCAAGGTAATTTCAGCTTTATCAATTTTTTAACAGCCAGTTAGGAATAGGCTTAAATTTACCTTCAAATCACATTAAATCTTCACAAAGAATTTCTATTACTTGAACTGAATTGTATCAAATTTATATGTGGACACAACCAAGTGACCAGAGGGGAAGAAAAGGGGAATCACAGGGGAATCAAAGGGGAATAGTTTAAGTGAATGCAAAATTTCGTATTGTTAGCACATGAGGCAATAGAACTTAGTCCTTTAAAGGAAGCACATATTTCTAAACCAATGTGAATTCCATTNGATTGTTTAAATCACATTAAATCTTCACAAAGAATTTCTATTACTTGAACTGAATTCTATCAAATTTATATGTGGACACAACCAAGTGACCAGAGGGGAAGAAAAGGGGAATCACAGGGGAATCAAAGGGGAATAGTTTAAGTGAATGCAAAATTTCGTATTGTTAGCACATGAGGCAATAGAACTTAGTCCTTTAAAGGAAGCACATATTTCTAAACCAATGTGAATTTCATTATTTAGCTTAAAATTGGGTATGGCTTTTATTTGTTTCTTTCTTAAAGTGTCTAAAGTTCTGACTTAAGTTTGCAGAGTGACCAGTTACTACAGTAACAAGTTTTCTTTTTTTTTTTTCTTTCTTTGTTTTCTACACCAGGAGCAATCATTGCAAGCAGACACTCCGATCACGTCTGGTGACCTTCTGGCAGGTGAAGATACATCCATTGACTGCGCAGACAGTGTCTACTTCCCTTCTCATTCTGGCAAACTCACATTTGGAGGCAATAAAAAGGTATCCCTCAAATCGGCTATCAAGAACAGTTTGGAGAGACCGCAGCCTGTGCTTGACAGGTTTCTGGGCTACATTTAGCCAAGATAACTACTGAAAAGCCAACTTTCTAAAGACAGAATTGACAAGTGTGTCTTCACACCGTGTCTCCTGACAACACTAAGATCGTTGTGAAAATGACATCTCATCTTGCCGTAATAAGGTAGTGGAGTTTTGCTCAAAGACTAGACGACGTGTTTACCTTACCACGAGAACAATGCAATGAATTAACTCAAGAGTCTCCCGGTGACCAGACGCTAATAACATTCAGATTGTCTGTGATTGTAAATTCAGTGCAAATTGCTCATGCTGAACGCTTGCTCTGTATCTAGCAAGCATATCACGCAGCCAGCAACTTCCCTAGTTGTAGCCCAGAGTTTAAGGGAAGATAAATTTCTCTTTGCAAATGCCAAAAGGATTATTCTGCTCATGTCTTTTTCCTGAGTAAATATTTACAGTATCGCAACCTAAATCTTTCTCTTCAAACCTAACAAGTAAGTCACAGAACAGATATTAATGTTTTCACTGCACACGAGGTAACAGTTGCAAATAATGGTAGGCAAAGAGGATGATATTTGGTTCTAAGGTTTCTTCAAGAGCTTGATTTCATGTTAACAAGCCTATTCTCTGTTACAGAAGAAACACAGATGTTCTTTCAGAAACAGTCTCTTTAACATCTCTTCTACAAACTCTCCTGGCAACCAAAGGAGTAAGCTAAGGTATCTGTCGATATAATATAACTAAAAACATTTTCTAGATAATTTATTGTTCCTTTAAAATCTGGATTGAATTTTATTGGTCACAATGGCCACTTAAAAGAATTTTAAAAATCATCTAATTCGATCAGAGAACAGTTATAGCTGCTTGGGTTCCTCACGCGTGCACACACTTTCCAGTTTATTTTTCAGTTTGTTTAGCCGGTGGGTAATCGCAGCACCTTTGTAATGTGTTCTGGTTTCGATTACTGCCACGCCGTTCTAAGTGGGTATCTACCTTAATATCAATCTTTCTCTAAGAAGTTCACATGTGAATGCAAACAAGAACTCCGGGGAAAATATTTTTTTTGCAGAATATGTATTTCTAATCACAGCTTATACACACACATATATAATTTAACAATGACATCAATGGCAGATTCACTGGTCTGTTTTTACTGGTGAGTGACACTCTGGCACAACGTAAGGCAACCACATCATTACACCCAGCTACAAGGCTGACACAGAACTCTGCGTAACCAAAGTAGAAGAATTAAGGAACCACAGTAGAACAAAACGCATCCATCACTTCAATGAATAGATCTAATGTGAAAGACAATTTTTGAAAATATAGATAGAAGTCTAATAATAATTTTCACCATTTTTAAAGACTGAAAGTTTGTCAACAGATACGTGATATCATCTACTTCAAAGTAATTTATACTCATAAATGCATAATATATATGAAAAGACCCTTTAAAGTTTTTTGGTGGGTTTTTTTTGTTTGTTATTTTTTCCCCTCGAAATGATCGTCACATCCTGTTATTTCAATGGCAACAAAATCTAAATGTGCAAAATCCAAATACCCCACCAGACCCTGGGGCCCGTCAGACACCAATACCAGGCTAACCCGACTGCTCCGAGCCTTCCCTGAAATAGCTGCGAGGACCGGTGGCACGTGCAGACAGCCTTAGTTCAGAGCGCCCCAGACACACACGATGCATGGAGCTGGGTCTCGCTCCAGCCCCGGTAGCAGGCTGGACTTGCCAGGTAAACAAGCCCGACTCATTTCCAGCTGGACCGTGTCCTAAGTGACTGATGATGAAGATCATCTCATAAGCAGACAAAACGGCCTGAAGCATAGCCGGCCATGGCCCTTCAAGGGGCAGAAGTGCGATTCTAGAGGTTCTACTGAACTAAAATTAAGTCTTCCCAACCTAAGGCCAGATTTCTTTGTGGATGCTGCCCAAGACACACTAAAGCTTCCTGGCTTGCAGATCCAAAGCCTGATGGCTCTTCTGTTGTTTCCAAGAGACAGACAGAGTGGAGTTCATTAGAAGGGAGAGCCAGAATTCACAAGCATCGTTTGCCTCATTCCACCGCAGTAACAAAGTAAAGCATCTAAGTCCTTGTTGGTGACAGTAAGATGGAATACATGTAACACTATATTCAATAACCTACCACTGACCTATGGAGTTCCAGAACATCTTTCAAGGATCATGAAGATCAAAGGGAATTATTCTGTGATAAATCCGTAAAGATGCAGTTCAGCTGAAGAACTGAGTGAAAACATCTGCCTTTTGACTACATCTTGCTAGTGCATGGAGGGTACCCTTTGAGTGGGACAGAGGGTGAGATGATCTCATGTCTGGGACTGGAAGCCAGCAACAGAAACAAAATCTCTTTACCAAAAAAAAAAAAGTCTTCATAAGATAAGGTGCTTATCTTATTATGTAAAGTAATACGAAGAGTACAAAGTCTAAAGTCTACAGTTGAAGAGCTGAACATTTATTTTTGTTTTCCAGTGAGATGTAAGATAGAAATTAACAGATATGGTATTTAAGAAAACTTCAATTTTGCAAAGACTGTATTTTTACTAAGTCCAAAGCTTAAACACTGGTGTAATTTAGAGATTTTTTCAACCAAGAAAACACAAACAAATTCTTTGTCTCAAAACCCTGATGTTAAGCAAGCCCCGCAGTACCCGTTACACAGATTTTAGGTTTAAAAAACCCTATATGTCAGTGCTGGAATCATATGGCAATTCTTAAGTTTGCAGAACACTGCTCTGTACTCTGACATTAAATAGTTCTCTTCTGCGTAACTCTGGGTAAATTGTGAGAAGTAACTTACAAGCAAACAAGCCCATATTTTTAGAAACCTTTCTTTAAAAACAGACCATCACTTACTATCACTGAAACAAGCAACAACAGAGCTGAGTTCCTGGACATGGAGCTTGTGCTTGACCCACAGGCCACCGGAGTTCAGCTGTATTTTATAACAGACCTTCTAGAACCCCAGTCAATCTGACTCTTGCCTTGGAGTATCTTACACTGGGCAGTTCGGGAGCATCTTGTCGCTAAGAGCCTGGTTTATCAGCACACTATTACTGCAACAGCACTGGCTTGATGCCTTCAGATTGGTAAGAAAACTGAAATGCTATGAACCCAGGCTCACATTTGCAGTATTAGTCAGACTTAACGTCAGAAAGACAAGATATTCAGTAGGAAAATGAGCACTGAGCTAGGTTCTACTCTTTAAGAAATAATTAATAGATAATTGTCTAATATTTCTGGAAAACCTAAGTGGTACATATTTTGATACTCATGGAAAACATCTTCAGAAATGTCTCCTTCACATCTCGCATTGTTTTCAGTGGGTTATATTATGCAATACTTTATATATAGTAACTTGCTGACTTCTACTTTGCTCAGACAGCTTAGTGTCTGCTTCTCTGCTGCCAGCTGAAATGACTTTCAAAATGAAATACAGAGATGTGAAATTAGTACAGGACTATAACAGAGGTGATGGCCAAATTGATAAGCAAAAAAACTCATTTTAAATGCTTATAAATAGCTAATCATTGACTAAAACGCTAAGGGTATGAAATACCAACAAACGTCTTTTCAACTTTTATCACAGGAGAGGATTATTTGTCTTTTTGCATATTATACCCTAGTTAAACACGAACTTAATTGCATCCTTAAAATATCTGTCTTGCTTATTACCTGTTACTTAGCAAGAGGGGACTTTTTTTGTCAGTGTCTAGTGTGATGTAAAATCAGCAAAAGAGAATATAGTGATTAGGAGAGTGTGCTCAAAGACAGTGGCCGACTTTCTCAAGGCTGCAAGAAGCTGTTGTTCCTTGGCAAATCCAGGCTAGACTCTAGAGAGAGCTAAGAGAAAACGTATCCAGGACCCACTTAGTAACTGTGCTGTATCAAGGGCTATACAGCCTTGTGCACAATGCTGTTAAACAAAGCTTTAGAAGTATTGTAAGTCACTCCTTCCATTGATTTCAATTTCCTAAAGGCAAAATCTTGGTTAGATCTCAGCATAAACATACAATCACTAGAAGGACCACAGTTATAGACAGAAAATGGTCAAATAATACTGAGATCTCTTAAGAGAAGGAAGGAAAAAAAATGAAGCTTTAGTCTTCCTAATTCTGTTTGCAGTGTCAAGAACCTCCAAAGAACTAATTCTAAGGCTCATTCCAAGGTCAGCCTGGTCAAAACTGTGCATGGCTGTCACCAAGTAAGAGATAAGATAAACCCATGTTTAAAAACTATTTCAGCTTTTCATATTCCAAGGGTTTTAATATGAAACAGTGCAGAAAAACATTTTTTAAATCAGGAAAAATACCTGGACAAGAGTCCTTTTAAGGTGCCTGATGACTGGCTCATTCTCCAAAGATACTACAGTGGGGTCCAATATCGTGCAAACTACATGGTGGGGAAGCTGTTGCTACTCCCAGGTACATCATACAAAAGGACCCGAGAACAACAGCCTGGTTCAGTGCAGCATCTTTGGTAGTTGCTGGAAGAGAGTTCCTCCTTCCCATGCTTCTTCCTCTATGGTGCGTCAATGTGAAACACACACAACTAACAATACCTCCTAAAGCAGAACAAAAACCTAGCAGTCTCCACAAGACAATCCAAAGTCACTCCAAGTACCCAGCAGACTCTCTCTGGGAGTGAAGAGGTAGAACTGGAACTGGCAAAGTCTACAGCAAGACTAACGACCGAGACAGAAGCTAGTTAATGTCAGGCTCTGAAGATGTCTTCTATATAAAAAGAAACGAATAAGCAATGTGGACTGGTTTGTCCTACCAAGGGAAGAAAGTTAACAGTCCGTGAGAAGCTGTACCTGGGGAATGATACTGGCTGAACTTTCAGTGCTCCTGCCTCCACCTGCTGGCAAGGAGAAAGGCTGCTGCTGAAGACTGCTGCGACAAAGATCATTCACGCTCTCTTAGCCATGAATTTTACCACTGGAATCGGGGACTGACATTACCACGTTGTGGCAGCAATAAACAGTGCTCCACAGTATTTCTAACACAGGATAACCCACCTCGCAAAGTCTGACACCTGCGGTTTATAACCCAGAGAGTTGTTAAATGCCAGACAGTTACTTATCTCTCTTTAAACAAGATGAGAACAAAGACACACAGTAAGAATTCATATGTTAAACAAAATACATTTTTCTATGCACACTAATTACCTGGTAAATGACATCTTGAAAAAGAACTGGAAAAGTGAGTGCAGCATCTTCTAATTCATTTAGACTACAGTGCACTAATGTTTCATCCTAGTAAAAAAACCAAAGATTGGTATAAGAGAAATAAAAGGTTGCGAAAAGAATTTTGAAAATAGAAGTCGTTTTCTGGATTTTTATGCTCATTTTAAGGTAGGTTTATCAAGTCTGGAAAAATTATTTTTGTGTATGTGCTGGCAAGATTGAAGAATTCTTAGAATGAATTATACATTTCATTATTGCAGTGTTTGAAAAATTTCACTTAGACTTGTGTGCTAGGGGCATAATTATAGGAAAATATTTTAATTTTGTAGGCTATCCTGTCATTCAGTTCGAATCTGCATCTGTCAGTTTAAATAATCTATCCATTCATATGACCACTAGAGGACACACCAACTGATATTGTTCATGATAAAATAACGTTCCTGACATCATTAACAGGGTCTGAAACAACTTTCAAAACAAAGAGACTAAAAGAAATTATTATAAAGACAAATATATTTTCTATGAATATTTAAGAAAGTGGATTTGTGCCCTCTAAGAACAAGAATGTTCTAAGAATTAAAAGATTCATTCTTGGTCAACCTTGACATAAGACATACAGAGCTGAACATTCCTATTTATTACAGCTCATTTTTTTCCACACTGGATATAGGAAAGCTTAACGGGGACAGATAATTCCTTGTTTGATATGATAGAAATTGTGATGCCTTTTTTTTTAAAAAGGATGTTAGGTATTCAACAAATACAGCAAGCATTCTATTCTTGCCACTATTACTTTTCTTTTTTAAATGCAGACTACCTTTAACTAAAAATACTATGAAAATTGTGTAACATTCAACAAGAAAGCAAGCATTACTCATTTCAACAACAACCAAAATAAATGAAATGCTACATACCCCCTGCTTTTGGTATGTGTTTACAAAGATATTTACCAAGTCTAGAACTAATGAGAATTCTGGTGTGCTTCTTGTTTTCAGTGGAAGAGCTGGCTTCCTGTTCAGTTGTTCTTCTGTTAGTGGCGGAACGTGTTTGATGAAATAATATCTGAAAAGAATACAGATTGTGCTGTAGAAATGTATATACATTATTTAACTGGCAATGTTTGTAGCCCTACTTAATATTTCAAATATTTAAGGCTGCACAAGAAATAAGTATTTTAAATTGAAATAAACCCCGCACCAATAAACGCTTATTTTTTAAGTTAAGAGCTTTTGGAATTCATTACCATAATACAAAAATGTTCCAACTAAAAAAAAAATAATGTTTTAATCCAATACCCAAAATGCTCGATTTAATATTTTCAGTACAAATATTGGCACTCACGGATCAAAGACTTCCCAGTCTTCTTCATAGGTGGCTTCCGCATGAGCTGATGAGTAGCCACTGTCTGGAGATACTGGTGCTAAAATTCAATGAAAACGACCAAAACAAAAAAATAAAACAAAAAACCACAAGAGCTAGTCTTATTAGTGCAGTTTTTAAAAGTGACAATTTACACTTGATACACGAGTGCCTCAAACAACGGCGAAAAAAAATCTCCCTTCAGCCTCACCCTCCGGGTCCCCGTGGTGCATGTGAAAGAGCTCCTCGGGAAGCCACCCGAGAGCTTGGTGTCACAGCCGGATGCGCGGTCCAGCCCAGGAAGCTGGCACAACTCTGCCAGTCCCCAGCTCCCTCTCGCCTCAGCTCTGAGGGGCCCTTCCCAAACAAGGCAACAGACCTGACCAGGAGGTCTGGGCTGGACCTGTGGAGCACACGGCAGCCCCTCTACTGAGAGGGTAAATTTACTTCCTTGAAAGGAGTCCTCAAAACCCTCAGTGCTACTTAACTACCAACGTTTTGAGAGTCTAGGGAGGATTTAGATAACTGTTAAGAATTTGATGCTGGTCATCCACAAAGAGAAGCTGAATTTTATGGATACGATTTTTTGTCAAAAAAAGATGTATGGTGTGTCTTCTGAAGAAAATGTGGAAAATTAATGTAGGATCTATATGTTTCTCATTCACCTCGCCATGTTGTTCTAATGTAAGATACCAAAATGCTGTAAATTTCTCTTTCGCGATCAGCAAGTCCAGGGCGGGCATTTTTAATGGGGGGAAGTGAGGGGATGGGAAGGGTTCAATATTAATAAAAATGCCTTTCGTCTAGAATCTTTTTTGAAGAAATGTTATGAGTCAACTGAATTATACTGAGAATAGATGAGACTTGTCAAAACTGTGTCTTTAGTGCATGAAAGAGTTGTCTATTAAACATAAAAATCAGTATTAATACTGTTTGCATGCTCTAAGCAAATGTGGAATATTAATTGATACAAAATGCCGGTACTAGGATTTCCTGAAGAGTACAAATTACATCCAGCTTCAACACTTGTGTCCAAGGCAAACACATGTTTCTTACCTGTAAGTGGTGGCAGGTCACGGTCATTTGTTTCCTCCACTTCTTCTAAACCATTGTTGACAGGAGATCTGACCTGCGCTGCTTGGCTCGTGTACGCTGCTCCATTGGTTGATGTTGCAGTACTTGTAGTAATCTCATCTACCTGTTCCATATCAAGCTGTTTGACTATTTCTTCAGCTTCAACAGCTTGTCCTGGAGAATCTGATCCTGATGTTCCTGAATTAAGATTTCAGTACACTCATCGTCATTATCTATCAGAACACTGATCGTCATTACTAACCACACCAAAAAAAGTTTCAGAATAACTGAAGGTGGCTGCATTTGATTCATGTAACAAAAATAAGAACCAAAATGAAGACCATGACAAATGCCTTTATGTTTGGGATGAGAAACTTAAAACCAGTTGGGATTTTTTTTTCCTGTTTGTGTTTTTTGTTTTTTGTTTGTTTTCAATAAAAGGTACACTACGGGATACTTAAACCTATGAAAGAAATGTTCTAATGCATATAGACTTATTGCTTCTTTTATTAATGATCAACCCTTCTAAGACTTAAGGAGGCCTTTTATCTGGTAGCAGTAACTCTTGGTCTGTAAGTCAGAATGAAAAGCGTACTGCCACTCCAAACAGCTTTTTCTTACAATAATCTATCATTCTTAGTTTTAACGCTACTGGCTTTTTAAATAATACTCACCATTTTTATTTGCTGGTGAAAAAAAATTGAAAACAGGAGAAAATATGGTTCCCAGTAACGTAGTTCGTGGGGGACTGCCAGTGGTAGGATTATCTTCTAATTTTCCATTTTGCTTTACATGTTGGTTTGTCATTTCGTAACTTCCAGCTTCTGTAAAAGAAAAGTTATGAAGTATAATACCATGCTTTTTGTCTTTCACAGTTACATCCTCTCTTTTATTGTTATTATTTTCAGTATAGGAAAGATCTCTTTTGCTCGTGGTTCAACTGGGTTGACAAAAAAATTAGCCTAAGTATTGTATTTAAAAAAAAAAAGAAAAAAAGAGCTAGCAATTTACTATCAACATAAAAATAAAATGCCAATTTTTCACACCATCTTAACTTTACCACTTCAAATTAGGAAGCACTCATTGTTTATAGAAGTATGCTATAGATTAACAAATAATAGAAGTTTAAATCCTTTAAATGGGCTTGATGATGGAAGACAGTTTAAGATGCTGCGCACAGTCGACAACAAATAGGTGTCAGTATCAGTGGGACTCCACTAGACACAAACAAGGGACAGTGTCAGTGGAACTCCAATGGCTGAACCTCCAAACTGCACAAGATCAAGTCCATAGTTTATTATTCTCCACATACACACACACACATAAATACAATTATGAAGTAAAATAATTTTCAGTTGTTATCAGGTAACAAAGGACACAATTAAATAAACCTTCACATTACACAACAGTAACAATTAAGGTTTTCTATAAATGTGCATTTACAGTAAAGTACATCCTAAAAATTGCCATCTCATGGCAGAGCTCCAAGACACAATTCTGAGACTGAAATGAAAGAGAAGTTATTTACTTCACAGTAACAAGTCTTTGAGCTGTCTGTCCATATGGAAGTAAGCAAATGTATTTTGTGCACATGAGCTGAGAACCTTTTTGTCAGCTGAGCCTGATGGAGCTGCACGAGTACTTCACACTTCCTATCGTTTCTATATAAAGCGTAGGGTGTGCCAGCTGCAACCCGGGGCCTTCACTAATGGGGAATATCTCAACTAAGAACTTCGTATCGCTGTGACAGTGACATGGGTTCAGTGTGCGCTCTGCGTGCATATCTCAGGACACGTGATTTAAGTCAATAGTTTCTCTTTCATCTTTGAGCACTGTCTGCATGCAACACACTGTAAGTGCAGATATGCATTATATGCGGACATGCACTATATGGATATGCACTATAAGTGGGTGCACATCCCTTATCTCTTCGGGAGGCAAAAAACATTAATTAACAGTAGCAAATATCGGAAAAAGGGGTTTCTCCTAAAACCATGTTGTTACACAGACACCTGACAACAACCAAACAGGTGATTCTCTCATGCTATAACCTCACCATCACTGAAGTCACTCATTTGGAGCTCTATCCTCTACTTAGCTACGGATTTTGCAAACCTTGCTGGACTCTGAAATCTCTGAGACCTCTGCCTTGCTGACAAACTTGGCAGAAAGCAGACAATGCATTCCAAAATTATTGGGGGAATGGAGAATGAAGGAACACTGACAGGCAGCGCAATCACGAGTCTTGTTTCCTTAGAAAAGAAGTCTAAAAAATGTTTTTTTAAAGTCAGATTTGGAACCACAGCTGATACTTTAAATGTCATTGACCATTTAATCATGTCATTATTAGAGATATTCAAAAAGAAACAATTTTCATGGCGAGGTGGTCAAACACTGGAAAAGGGTGGTGGAATCTCCATCCTTAGAGATACTCAAAACTGGACTGGCCCAGGCTCCGAGCAGCCTGCTCAAACTCCAAAGCCAGATCTCCCTTCCAGCTGGACCAACACTGCTGTGAGGGGAGCAGGGGGACTTGCCCAGATGGCCTTTAGAGGTCCCTCCCAATCTGAATTTCCTTACGATTCTGTGAGCGAAACCTGTGTTTGACAAGTGCTTTCAATATCTAAGGACACCTGGTTACTTCCACAAAGGTCATGAGTTGGGAAGTCGTATTTCACTTTTTTTGTAAGAAAATGGCAGAAGAGCTAAACCACATAATTATCGTTGGCTTTTTAGAATACTAATTAAAAAAAAAAAAGTTAAATTCGTTCCAAAATAGCTGATCATGATCACATATCCAAATTGTTCTTACAAAGATACAATGGATGTGTCTGAAAAGGAATGTTGGAACCGTTGCTGACAGTCTTGGAAACCTTTTTTGCTACTATTAGCTCAGCCTTGCTCTCCCTGAAGTCAATCACAAAACCTTTAATAACCTCCACAACTGAAGAAACGTCCTATATTAGTTAACAGCTGTAAGACTACCGAATCACCATTCAACTGCAAGAACACACGATTAGAGTATTTACAAACCTCCATTCATTTGACTTTTCCGTCGTACTCGAGAGATCTGTTTATTAGGCTTTTCTCCTGTTTGAGGTGTGGATGTAATCAAGTTGTTATCTATATCCCGTTCAATTCTACTTCTTTTTGCAGGATTTTCTCTTTCTTCCTTAAAACAGAAAAGGGGGAAAAAAGAAACAGACTAAATAGTGCCTCTTTTCTCCACTGAATACTACCAGAAAATGTTAGCTGTTAGGGAAAGTTTCACAAAAGACCCATCTATTGTTCCACTTCCAGATGCAGAATATGCAACATATATCTGGCCAGCTGGAATTTTAAATTCATTTACACTTACACAACTCAAGGTAAATATAGCAAAGTACTGGGAAAGAAAACTGTACTTGGAATTTCTGTAGTAGAAAAACTGTCTTTAACTACCATTTCACTGGGTAGCCAATTTCTAAATATTTAATTGCTATGGAGTTGGTGAAATGAACAGACAAGGCAACTAAAATTATCTGAAACCATTTCTCTGCCTGTTAAATACACAGGAAATAATCAGCACTGCAATGTCCAATATGAAATTCTCCACCATGCTCTCTACATAAAGCGGCTTGCTAAATTGTAGACGAGGATGCATCTTGCTGCTACTCAATCCGTATCAGATAGTACATGGCAAAACTTAGCTGCTGAAATGTTGCAAGCAACAATTATGACCCAATGATTCTTCTTACCTTGAAGTAAATGACTGTTCTCCCTGTGCCACTTACATGACTGATACAGAACCAAACATTTTTGCATATTTTCTGTGCATGAGTATATGTGTAGGCACACGTTTAAGACAGGTTTCTTTCCCTTTTTCCCCAAAGCACCTACTACAATTTAATAAAATCTGAAATCTAAAGCATGACCATATAGAGTACACTGCAATGTAAGGTGTGAGACAACGCAAAATAAATGGAATTAAATATCAAAATAAATAACAAGGCCACAGACCATAGCAAAGTTAATTAAAATTTCAATTTTTGAATTACAATATTACCTTTCTGGAGCAGCAGTTTCACGTCTTTAAAAAGAAAAGAGAAAAACAGTTTGCGTGCTCCGAAAAAAAAGTAAATAGATCTCTTAGAAAAATTAATCTAAAGCCCATGCTAACAGTGCAGTCGCTAAAAGAAATACTAACAAACATGGAAAGGTATTGACATCCTTATCAGAAGACAAGTGAACACCACTGATGCCCAAAGCTTCCTACTGGCAATATCCTTGACCAACAACTTTGGTGAGATGAAATTACTACCATTTAGAATTAATAATACTGTATATATCATAAATCCATATAATGAGAGAAAATGGATGGCTCACTGAACTGATAAAAGAACAGTAAGGCGTCTCATCTTCTAGGTCATTTGTTCAAATGTTCAACACCGGGGGGGGAAAAATGGGAGAAATTAATTAACTTCTAAAAGCTATCCATCGGCCTTCATAAAATGAGTTGTGCTCTCATTCTGCTCCATGGAAAACAAGCATAGAAACATTACAAACATTACAATGGAAACAGGGAATCTGGCTGATGATGTCAGCAGAGGGATAAAGAATTCACTAAATCTGGAGACCCCTTTCATCCTCCAGAAGAAGAGCTACCCTGATGTGGTGGGAAAGCTCACGCTGCCGTGCCCATATGGTATTAGTTAATAGAATTCAAAGGTGAAATTACATATAATGTTATTGTGCTATTTGGTTTATACACTCAACATTTGATTGCACAGATATAGAATTAAATATAGCTTTTATATGTATTTATATAATAAACTATTTGAATTCTATCATTTATTCAATTTAATATAACCTATTATTACCAATAATTGCGCCACAAGGAACATGGCAATGCCATCCTGACATAAACATTTTCTTTGCTTTTAGGTTGTCTTCAGAAACAAGTATGTATTAAGGAATGGCCTAAACTGAGACTAGAAGTAATGACAACACATGCGAAGACAACGCAATTTAAGACAGTGCTAGAACCCCCAAAATCGAACAAGTTCAAAGGAACTTGCAACAACAAGTTCTACAGTATTTCTGATGTTAACATTTAAAAATTTTAATAGTACTTCCTGTACGCACACATGTATCAGTTTTTCTGGTAGATCAGATTTGTCATTTTGTAAATGACAAATATTGTTGCATCCTCCATACTATTGCTGACTTGCACGGGGGCCATGGGTCAGCAAAAGACCTCAAGATCAGACCTACCACCATCCACGTTTGAAGAGCCATGTTTTAGCTTCTGGTTTCTCTAACTAAAGAGTTGTCATGATTTTTCAGGTTTTGTTTGTTTAAGGAATATTTCTAACAAGACATCTTTACAATATCAGATAAACAACCTATGACAATGATCACAGTTATCGAGATACACTTGTTACGAAGACATCTATTGCCATAAATCCATATAACCTCAGTGGTGATTTCAATTTTAGCATACCCATAAACGAACTACCATGCAAGTTGTACACACACACTATCTCAAAGAGTTATAACGTTTCCATGGCAACGACAAGACTACTTTGTTAAGTCATTAACGCTTTGGAAGATAGCCCGGCAGTATCAATATCATGCCATGCTAATGCCACTGGAACCACTCCAAGTCCTGCTACAGGCACAGGAGAGGACATGAAAGGAAACAGGAGAAAAATGCGGACATTTTATATTAAAAAACCTGTCGAGACAAAAAAAGGAATGAAGTGTAATTCAAAGGTTTGGGAGAGGAAGAGAAGAGGGGAAGAAAGTTAACAAAACCTTAAAGAGACAAAGGAAAGGAAAACCAGACATATTTCCCTTATCTTAAAATTCCAATGTAAAATGTTTTGCTTAGATTTCAGTGTTTTCTTGCAGTGGTTTTGCAGCCAAAATGTTGCACTACTGTGCTACAATATAGATGCTGAATGTAAAATACATTAATTGTCCCAGTTTAATGAAAACCAAAATGTAAGCAGATTTAACCATCTATTTTTACTGAAATATTTCTTTGTCGGTACCTCAATGTTTCTATGAGAGGTAATTAACACATGCCATGAAATATTAAATTTCACTATATTTTTGACAATTAAGAATATACTGTTACTTTAATTATTTCAACTTCAGCTTGTTACAAAATTATCGTTTAAACACTTAGTTCATAAACCAGAAAATACTTCTGAATTTATATCATATTTTTATTTACCATATAGTTAATCTGGGATGTGTTTTAATTTAGTTATGACTTCCTGGCTATTCTACTTTAAAATTTACAGCTATGTAATGTCAGTATCTGGTCTGCTGGCAGTGAATGAAGTTTTTTTACTGGCCTCTCTTTACAGAAAAAACCCCACAGGTTTCTGAAATTCTGTAAATTTCAAAGTTACATTCAGCCTACCAAAGTTATATATATATATATATATATATATATATTAAAAATTCACCCTCAAAACACACATGCAACAGGTTTTAACATGTGAAGATTACTAAAGTGCAGATTTCTGTCTGGATCAAGACAGATGAGATTTAGTGGTTCAGCCCTGACAATGTTTGAGTTCGACACTAAGCGGGGGCAGTGTTCACTGCAGTAATACACTGAGTACTCGCATCAATTTCATGACAGTTGAATTTGTGAGGTTAGACCTTTATTGACTGACAGACTCCTAAACAATTTTGAATAACAATGCAAAAAATATTCAGTAAATTTATGCTTACAGACTTGCTTTTCTTAGTTGCCAGTACTGGTAATTCCCAAATTCAATGAATCCTTAAACCAGAAATGAAGAATTTACTGAATTTATTAGTCAAAATTTTCACAAAGCAATACCTAGGCAATAAATCCTGTGATGTAATGGATAGTCTTTTTTTTTTTTCTCCAAAATATCTGTTACCTGACACAACTATCACAGGTACTTCTTGCCTTCCAATTCTTTACAAGAATGTTTTGCTTCCACCACATTACATGTTTGTTTATTCCTAACAGAAATGTTTTAAAATCAAATTTAACTGATTACGACCTGATTAAAAAACAAAAGAAGAAACCCACTGACGGTATACCTTGGGTGTGCTTCCTTTAATAAACTTCTTGATTGAAGACAACAAGCCGGTTTCATTTTTCTGTGGTTTTCCGCCCCCAACAGGTAAGCTCTCTTCCACCTCCGAATGTTTCCTCTTTGCCCTCAAAGCACGTTTGGTGTGAATTTGATTCGATTGCTGAGAAGCTTTCCGCGTTCTCAGCCTCATCTTCATGTGTAACACATGTAAAGCTATAAAAGGAAAAAAACAAGAATACTTAGTCATTGAAGAAATGTATTAAGCTTCAGATCATGAATTCAAAAAATTATGTAACACTGACAGTGTTCTGATGCGCTGAGCTTTGACATCCATATATATGGCTTAATTTAAATCAAAGAGAAGAGCTATTTAAGTTAAAGCATAACACTGGCAGAAGAACAAATGAATATAATCTGGCCATGGATACATCCAACCATTAGATCAATGAGGTTTCTGCATAACCCTCCGATCGGAGTAGTAGGAACAAAAAAATCTACCTGCTTTTAAGATGAAAAGGATTGTATGGTGCCTGGTGTCTTCAGCATCAAATGACTAGACTCAATGACCTAGGCAGTCCCTTCCAGCTCCGTGTTCCTCACAATACTTCATTTTAAGTCTCTACATTAAATTTGAGATGAGGCATAAATCTAAACTTGTGTCAAGTGTTCACAGAAGAAGAAATCAGAAATGACGCTACGCATTCAATATGGGTGAGGATATAGCAATTCAACCAGGGAACCGAAGATTGATCTTCAATACAACTGTATTTGGGAAGAAGATTAGACCACAGGAAGACTCATGCAAGGGCAATATTTATTAAAGCAGAGTAAAAGGCCATTCCAGGGAATCTGTCCCATTTATCTCCAACCCTCAACTGGACTGCTGGTACAGGCAAATTTGGGCATAAATGTAACTGCTTGTCTGGACTGAGGGATATGCCCTCTTCACCTGACTGAAGCTCATACTTGGGTTGATTTGAATGGGACTACTCATGTGCTTCGAATTATGCACGTATTGGATCGGGAGCAGAGAGAAGAAGTAGCAAGAAATGCATCCGAGTTGTAATGCACAGAAATACCGGTGAGAGAGTAATATGCATTTCCTAGCTGAAGTCATGACAAAAAGCAATATTTTTTTTAAAGAAAGGCATATGCTTATCACGATAGGAATCAGTATCTGCTTTTCTGAAGTTCATTTGGCATGTATCTTGTTGCTGAATAGTCAGAATAAATAATCTATAACACTTAAAATGTAAGTAATGTCACAACAACTATCTTGTTTAGGGGAAGACAACAGTGGCACAGATACGACTCACAAACATAGAAATACTGTGATAATATTTTTTTTTAAAAGGTCCAAAAACTGTACGTAGTTGCATTTGTTTGCAGTTAGATAAATCTCAATCTTAAATGAGGGTGTTCAAGCTAATGAAGAATAACATAGCTACTGACACTATTTTTAGAAGACTTGGCCAAAAAAGTACACAATTGGTATTGTCAAGAGTGAAATATTTCAGTTACATATAATATTTGTTTTAACTGCCAGCAAACATGGGATTTCAGTTTTCATACGTACACGTGCAACATTTTCCATCAGTAGTTCATACAACAATGGTTTACAGACGGGAAAAGATTCTTAAATGACTTAAGTAACCAAGACAAAAGTGGGCTGATATTTGGGGTTTAAGGAAAAACAACAGAAACCATAGGCTGAACTTATAAAAACTGGTTCCTTATAATCTTGCGCCCTCTAGTAACAGAAGCATTAAAACTTGGAGCCCATATGAGTATCCTTTTGTTACTAATATTTGCAATAAAATTTGCATCTCATTTAAAAGAATCTACTGTATGTGGAAAAAAAGCAATGCAGAGAAATAACGAAAAAAAATCCCCAAAGATTTTAATCCAATTTTCTGTTCCTACTTCTTGTCACTAGAAAAATAAAAAGATAAAAAAAACATTATTATACAAAGATGTAAAATATATATGCCTGTTATCAGAACTTGCATCTCGCCTTTTCTTTCTTACAATCTGCTGCCAGATTAATTTTTTGGGTATGATTTATGATGGGAAGGATCCACACAATACACATATTGTACTATTGTACTTCTGTACAAGTCAGGAGGACCTAATTATAAAATCGAAGAAATTATCAAACATCAATGGACAGGATGGTCCAAAGATCCCTTAAAACATATAATGTAATTTCACTTCAAAAATATTGAGGAAACCACTATTTTTTAATCAACATTGTGTGGATAAAATCATGTACTTTAAGTTAGCGTGACTTACCAAAATCATATTATCCTAGGCAGCTGAAAAAAGAACAATTACATTTAAGGTTTCTAAGGGTTCTTGTATGTGGGAGATGAACTAATTCACAACCCCAGCAGGAAATACAGCTTGAGACAGAAAACGGCCATAAAACTTCTAAACCAAACACTTTAAATATATCAACGTTTCAAGATAAATAGTTAGCAATTTGTTGGAATGAAGTTAGAGAAAAACAACACCGTTTTGCCATGTTAAAAATATTCTTAAAACTCTCCAAGGGGCTCTCGTCCTTCCATGCTTTGAAAAGGGAATTTTATTAGCAGTATTATCCTGTTTATATATATAATATAATTCCTGATTAGGAACTCATTTGGTTGAATTATAACTCTCTGAAATTCTTCAATCTGTGTTCTACGCGGAGACACATATCAGCTCACAAACAGCAATCCCTAGGACAGAGAAGCGAGCAGAGGAGCAGTGCAGACAGCGGAGTCATAAACACTTCAACCATCCCAGATTCCATCGGGTTCAGACGGGCGTGCGAGGCTCCCTCGCATCTGCCCCGCCAGCCAGCCCCGTCCCCTCCAGAGGGACGAACCATTCTGTTTGTGTATTCCACAGGTCGAATGGATTTGTGTTTGCAATCCTTCCTGCCAGGAAGCCCTGGAAGCCAGGCACGGGAACAGGGCACCGAGGCAGCCTATACCCACCGTGGTCCCTTGGGTACAGGAAACACGCTGAGAAGTGGGAAAAGGGGAATAAAATCAGAAAGATATAGGAGAAAAGGTACAAGACTACGTAATCACCAGAGTAAACTTCTCAAAGATACTTTAAGATATGGTATGATGGCACAAGGGAACCCAGTGGCTTGCTCCTGCCCTCTCCTCATTTCCTTCACACACTCATTTCAGAGTTGTCTCCTCCACAGAGACCAGGCTGGCAAACTGAGCGAACAAGCAAAACAAAATTCCTTTATTTTTATGCCAGTTTAATCAGTTTATAAAAGGAATCAATGGGCATCCAAGTAATGCAACAGAGCAGGTGCTGGAGAAGGAGAGAACACAGCCCGCACTGCGAGCGACACAGCTAGACATCACCCAGCCTCCTGAGCGGGGCATTTTGGAGAGCCGAATAGGACAGAGGTGCAAAGACAGATGGAGGGAAGCTGGGAGTCACTAGTGGCTCCATTCCCAGAGTACTCGCTGTGACAGAGCACAGGGTTCAAATCGGCCCTGATGTCTTGCAGCAAAGTGGGCAGCATGTGCGGGAAGAGAAGCACCAAGCAAGCAGTATAGAGTGCCACCAGCCCCACCAACTGCAGTCCAAGAATTCCCTGATCCCCAGGACATCTGCCAATGTCATCGCAGAATCATTTAGGTTTGAAAAGACCCTTTAGATCATCAAGTCCAACCATGAACTTAACACTGCCAATTCCACCACTAACCCATGTCTCTCAGCACCACACCTACATGTCCTTTAAATACCTCCAGGGATGGCGACCCCACCACTTCCCTGGGCAGCCTGTTCCAAGCTTGACAACTCTTTTGGTGAACCCCAGTTCTCTCAGCCACTCCTCAGAAGACTTGTGCTCCAGATCCCCCACCAGCTTCGTTGCCCTTCTCTGGACATGCTCCAGCGCCTCAATGTCTTTTTTGTCATGAGGGGCCCAAAACTGGACACAGTACTCGAGGTGGGGCCTCACCAGTGCCAAGTACAGGGGGACGATCACTGCCCTGGTCCTGTTTGCCACACTATTTGTGATACAAGCCAGGATGCTGTTGGCCTTCTTGGCCACCTGGGCACACTGCTGGCTCATATTCAGCCGTCTGTCCACCAGCACCCNATATTCAGCCATCTGTCCACCAGCACCCCCAGGTCCTTCTCTGCTGGGCAGCTTTCCAGCCACTCCTCCCCAAGCCTGTAACGCCCATGGGGTTGGTGTGACCCAAGTGCAGGACCCGGCACTGGGCCTGGTTGAACCTCATGCCGTATGCAGACCCCTCTGCGGAGCACAAGAAGAGGATACTCTAACCTAAACACCAATGCTTGGGCCTGAGCATTGCTGTTCTTAAGCCTTTTCTATGTTGTAATGCTTTTGTGCCCCTCATAACTGTGGTCTCAAGTTAAGCCAATTACAGAAACTAATTTTCAATCACCTGTGCTATGAACTCTCTTGAAAGGGTGTATTGCACAGAACTGAAATAGTCAGGACTCCCTAAAATATGGTTGAGTATATAAACACATACACAAGTGAGATTCTTAATTCTCATGTACATAGTTCAAAAAACTCTGAAAAGATAGACAAGAGTTACACTGAACCAATTCAAGTTTTTGATTGACAATAGATGACAATTTACCATGGGGAATTAAGAATTAAATAAATGAACACTAAAATATAATGGGATTTAGTATATTCAAAGATGTAAACCACATTCATTAAAATGTTACTTATACATTTTGAAAAAATGGAAAACATCCTGCAATGGGACTTTATAAAACAGCAGTCTTAAAATATTCTGGTGAGAAAGCTAAGATGACTGTCATGTCCTGGGTAGGAATTAAACAAGACTACACTAAAAACAAATGTGTGTAAAAAGGAATTAGACAAAATTGTAAACTACTGAAAGATGACCGACACTACTGAAATTCCAATTTGAGAATGAAAATACTACTTAAAATTTGCCTGATTTTTTCTAGAACTGAAACAAGTATTAGGCAGACAAAAGATGAATCAATTTCATGTTTGTCAATGGTGTGTATTTATCCAGCAAGGAACCATTCAACTCATCTGTACACTACCGCCAGAGAGTTCCTTGGCTCATTTCACATCCTGGGTATCAAGCCTCGGGTTATAAATATCTCTAATGGACTTAGCAACAGTTACCTACAATCCTCTCAATGACAGAAGTTTGCTTTCCTAATGCTTGATACATTTGGCAGTGGACAGTTTTTACTTGAATTATATTTGCGTTCCTTTTCAGAAAACAAGCATAAACCAGACTACAACACTTAACACGGTCGCTCAGTCAAAATAATCAAGTCTAAACACGTACATGAATTTCCTTCCTCAAACACGTACAATTCGGATTTCACCACAGCGTGCCATTCGGCGAAGAGCCCGACTAACGACTAAGTACCCCACTTAGCCGCGTTCAGTCGAGACTGACTCGCGTCGCTGCCTGGGCTGTGCCGGGGAGGTGCGCCGAGCCCAAAGCCGAGCAGTCGGACAGTGGGTTGCACGTGGGATTACACTGAACAATCCTAAGCAACTTCTGCACTTCAATTCTCTTTTCAGCAGATTCTCTTTCAGCAGCTTGCAGCTCCAAATCCTCTCTCTGCGCAATAGTGTAATTCCTTCACATCGTGAAAAGTTGATACTGAAGTATTACTGCAACATCACAGACCCAAAGTCAACTAAATACATTAACAGCAAATATACTGAACATTTAAAGACTCAAGCCATGTTTCTGCACTATATACCTGTCATATTTTAAACTGGCAAAAAACCACCTTCTTTCTTGAATTCCTTCTGCATCAATAATAAACCCAGAAAGCAGGGGGAAAAAGGAGAAAAAGAAAAAAAAAAGAAAAACCTCATTCTTCAAAAGAGACATACATGGCAGAGAGGGACTAAATGGAATTCTCATTAAACAATTTGAGAGACAGGAAAATAAGAAATGAAGGAGCTATTAAAAAGCAGCAGCTGAACAAGCTACAGCTGCAATAAATTCCCCATTTTCCCGAGTCCCTGCACACTAAGTTGTCATGCTCACTGCCCTGTAAATACTGTTGTTATTCCATGGCACAGGTACAGTGTACCTACAGGAAAGAAATTCCTGTGAATGACTCACATTTCTAAATAAGAACGTACCTCCACGGAATGTTCAGTTAGGGGTGATTTATTTTCCCACCACACACGGTACTACTGTTTTATCTATTTTTCCAAAAACTATTTAAAGAAAAATTAGGTGAGGCACACATAATTACAGGGTTTAAGGATTTTTGATATAGGAAAAAGTTTAAGATGGTAAAAGAAGAATAGTGACAAACAATAGGAAGAGATAACTGACAAGAAAATTTAAAGTTATAGTGGTGAACGATTTCCACATTTAATTTGGCACTCTGTAATAACACGGAATTGCCACCACTGAAAACTCTATATTCCAAGCCGGAGCACCCCAAGAGCTCTAGAGGATTAAGACAACTGAAGACACTTCAGAAGTGTAACTCCGTGAGCAACAGGAACACATTAGGTGACTTTTTAAAAATTTGTTTGGTTTTGGTTGGTTGGGTTTGGTTTGTTTTTTTTTTTTCTCTATCTGATCAATTTCTCCAGCATTCCACTGTAACGCTCAGGCCTTTCCCAAGCGGATCAGACATGCTATAAATCCTCACTGGATCTCACGGACTAGCGTGCTCTCCCCAGCACCACAGAAGGGGCAGAGGGCTAGAGAGGGCTCCCGAGCCCTGGCCGCCCCCCGTGACTCTGAGCTTCTCCTAGGAGGCGAGATGGTATGAGAAGAGGAAAGAATGAAACTTGTGTCAGCTATGTTGGGATCCTCAACATTTTCTACACAACAGAGCTGCTGCTACTATGGATTATATTAACCACCTATTGTGGACACAGCCTATGTTGACAGAATTTTTTTTTCTGCTGCCACAGTACAGCTACCTTCCGAATGACAGAAGCCAGCCAAAAAACGCTCCCTCCCCTCGGAGTAACTGTGCCCATACGTTAGTTTTTGCCATCGTGGAGTTGATGACCAGTGAATATAAAAAAATCACACTGCAAAACAAAGCATACTGAAAAAATGTGTGGAATATATTAGATTGTAACAACCACAACATTCTTCCTGCATTACTTCCACTGCATTTCTTGAAATATTTTTTACACAAGCCAAGGTGGCAGTAATTAATTTTTTTTTACTTTTTTTTTTTTTAGATTTTGAGCAAAAGTGTCAATGCATGCTGTTTATGTTGTAGATACAGACGGGCATGTGACCAACACACACAAAGCTGTGAACTGTCACCAAATTTAACAGCTGTGAAAACTGATGCCTGGGTTTGAACTTGTGAGCTACCAGTGGCAGGTTCAGCGTCCCACTATCAACCAGCTCAGATAATGCAGCCCCCGCTGCTGAGAAAATGTGGTCATTTCATTCAAATATTTCTGGACATACAAGCTGGATCACAGTGGGCAGATCCACGGAAAGAGGAACCAAGAACAAATGTTTCCTTCAATTTCCTTTTTAACAAATAATACCAGTCCTATTTTGTCAGCACATTTCACTACTGCGACGTGACCCAGATTTCAAGTATGAAGAAACATCCCAACGAGAAGACATGTTCATTGAGCTGGCTGAAGTCCATTCACATGGTACTAGGGATGCTTTCGAGAAACTTAAGATCTGACGCTAGCGTACAAAGAAGCCCGAGTCAGCATGGGAAACAGACAAAAAGTTGGGAAGCCTATGCCTGGGAGGGAGAGAGAAATATGGGACAAACGATAACCCTAGTGTAATGATATACCTGTCTGGACTCACAACAAAGTCAAGGAAAATGACTTATAGATAAAGTCTTTCATCCAGACAGGCCCCAAAGCACCTTACAAACTTCAAGGAAATGCTTTTTGTTAGTTCAAAGATGATGAGACTTTTCCCCCTCAAAGACTCTTTGGACTTTCTTTAACCAACTTACTCTCCTTTCCTAGAAAATTACTGCAATTTCATGTTATTCCAGCTGAGGTATTTCATATTTTGCAACATACTTGTATTGCTTGTCACTCTTCTCAAATCTTTGAGTGTGTTTTTCTGCAACTGCCTCCTAGAGAGACAACTATTAACTAGGAAACCATGATGCAAAGAAGTTTGGAAGTAGTGCTAGTATAGTGTAGGTAAAAGCAAAATAAAAAGATGATGATTTATAAAAATAGCAAAGCACACAATATGTACTATTCAAATGTTGGTGCTTGGTTATGAAATCTGGATAAATGTATAAAGAAACCACAAGTTTCATCAAAACACTAGCTAGCAATTATAACTACCAAAGACGCAACACAAACGGCACCTCTAAATTTTCCCTGTTTCATTGAAAGCACCTTTTATTCTCCTCCATATCTTTCAGGTTACCAAGTCATTTCAATCTGAAACAAAATCACGCTTGAAAACCATAGGCTTCCGTCCCCTTGTTTAACCAAGATTCCTCTCCACATCTGCCTGGGGCTCACATACGTAGTTCTATGCTCCCAAAGCTTAAGCATCTCCCCTAAAAGGAGTGTTTTCTTGAAAGATTTTGCCAAAGAATGAAGACAGCTTTTTATAATTGGCCTTAACAGAAAATAGATTTTCTGTTACTTTATCTTCCTGCTCTAGCCATCATATTTCTAGGCACCATTGTTTTGCCATTGCTTTGCTAGCGAGGCTTTGTTTTGATTATACTATATGCATTTGGAACTGAAAGTTTATTCCCTCCTGGCCAAGATATTTTTCTCTTTGCGACTGAGGGTACACACTTGTAATTAATTCAGCCTTTTCAGTTTGGGTCAGACTAGTAACCAACAAAGAAAAATGGAGATCTGGGTTAACCGTAGAAGAGTTAATCTCAGAACAGAACCCCAAAGTCTGCTGCTGGAGAAAGATACTATTTACAACCTCTGATGTTGCCAAGACAAGAATTTACATTAGTCATCTTCAGATATCATGGAGGTCACCAATAGCCGAGATGTTTTGAAATAAAAGTTTGCTGTGCTCGAGTTTTAGACGAGCGGATAACAAATTCCACTAGAACCAGCACTGTTCCTGTTGAGATTCTGGAACGGACCAGCTGTCTTTAGACAAATTAGGCTCTCTGGACATTTAATCCATGCTGCTAGGCACACAGGGAGCCTATTTTTGGAAGTCATCTCCCTCTTGTTACAACCCGTGGTATAGACAGGTTGCTAAACACTTCCTGAACAGACCTTCCAGGATGTTGTCCGACCACAAAAAAATCCTAATTACTTACTTCTTTTAATTGTTCATCTCATCCATATTAGGTACCTTTTTAATAAAAAAAAAAAATAATCAAGATTAATAAGCCCAAGTAAGTCTGTGTTGGACTATGGAAGTCACAGAGTAACTCCTGTGTTTGTAATGAGAAGCTGCTATTTTTTGCAAGGTCTACACAGGCAAGAAAGCTGCATTTTGCTTAACTTCACCAGAAAACCTAATCTTGCTCTACTTCACCTTAATCTTGCTGTGGGATCACAACCACAATCACATATTCCACAGGACTTTGTCAGGTTGCTATCTTTTAAGAGGCTAGATAACGTTTTTGGCTGCCCCTTTGGCCTTAAAAATAGCAGACTATTTTATACTGTAGGACAAAAACTCTTTAAATGATAATATGACTCTTATTGCCCTGGAAAACATTTTTCCTTGGTGCACTATATAGCTTCAAAACCTTTAAAAATAGTTTAAACTGTGCTTTCTGCCTTGGAAGTGGCTGCTATTATGGTCTTCTCACACCTGGCTTTCCTGATTTAAAAATAAAAAAAACTAACTGTTGTTAAAAATGGGGAAAATGCCATCACTTTCAAGATTTTTATCAGTCACTGTCCATACAAATTTTAAACTAAACGTTTTCCATTACATATAGATGCTGATTTAAACCTGAATTTTTCATAGCCCATTCTGGCCTATTTCTTGCATAGAAACTTAATTCTCATAAATTTCAGTCTCTGAAATTAATTTGCTAATTCATGCATGTACTTAAGTTAAAACTGGTATGAAAATAAGTGCTAAAGTTTTAGCAGCTTTACTAATTTGTGAGTGATACTATGTTTTTACATATAACCTTAAAAACATAATATTAAGATGTTATGAACTTGAACCTCATCCAGTTTCAAAAACTTAACTGAAATTAGTTTCAGGGACCTGTCTGATCCCATCACAACAAGTCTAATTTACATATTTTATTTTCTTTCATTAATTTTTTTTCCTATTTTATTTTGGGTGAAAAATCCACAAAAAAGGAAAAAAAAAACAACAACAAAAAACTCATTGGCTATTCAGTGGAAAGTTACAGGACGTTTCCGGTCAATATTCCAATAATATAAAGTATAATAGGCACAAGTTACCAACAGCAACAAAAGTTTTATAAGCCAAAACTGAACTGCATACACACTATAATGTTTCCATTGTTATTTGATTCTACCCTGAATTTCACTTATCTATTTCACAAGCTAATTGCCTCCAGTTTAGTCTGACATATCTCAGCCACTTTAAAATGCGTGAGATGTAATGAAATAATAACTTTATGGCTGTAAAGTAGCAGATATGGCTCTGTAAACAAGCAGGGGATTGCTCTGTGGAGTGAGAGAATAGTGTTTGTCTATGCCTTACTTTGGAAAGTTTAGGTTTGAGAAAAAGGTAGGAGCTATAGAACTGTTAATACCACTGTTACTGATGCCGTATGGTACAGGTTGACATTCTTAAGAAAAAAACATGCAAAATCAGCTAGCATTTTAGTATGCCTGGCAACCTAAGAGCCCTTTTGAGTCAGAGAAAAGGGAGGTTGCACATCTGTATCCCTGGGCATGGATTCACATGCGACACGAGTAAATCTGAATGGAACAGAGGCGGCTGAAGTCCACTAATCTCCACACTCGTCCCATAAATCTGTATCTATAGATTGTAAACCAGAGAAACCCGCAAGAACAGAAAGTGCTGATATCACCTGTGACCTTACACAGTTGTTGGGATTTTTTCCAAATCATTCTCCAGATTTAGGAGTAAACCTAGCCTCTCCATCAGGAATCCCACAGAATAAGAAATGGCCATGCCACGTTCCAAAGCAATGCAAGTCATCTTGACAGTGGTTAATTTATTACATTACAAAGCAGTTACCTTAAAATTTGGCAGAATTTTTCGAGATACTGAGGACACCTAATTTAACTTAAATATCAAACAATGCAAGTTAAATACCAAACAAATACTTGGAAGAAAGTTAGTTGTCACCTTTGTGCCACATTGTATATATGACAGAGCACATAGTACTTTTCATTACAAATGCTGAAGAAACAATTTAGCAAAATCATGGAAGAGTATTCTTGGTATTTATAAATGTTTTAATTAAAACATTTAATGAAAAATAGAAGGAATGCTTTCTAATTTCCATACCTCCTTCCTCTACATCTCTCACAGCTCAGTAGGTACTTTTTCATTGTGCATTATGACCGGCTATATGCAGATGACAGGCTATAGTTCAGTGATATTTTCTCTGACAGTAAAGTCAATTTAAGGAGCTACTCATTCCTCCACTGACTATGCCATTCGCTGCCTCTCAGCGTGTAGTTGCAAGACGTTAGTTTTTGCCGAGCAGCTGGCACGGGGAGTTGCAGCCTCCCCTTCTCCAGCACAGCTCACTCTCACCCGCGTTGATAAGAGTTTGCTGCTCCGACAGGCTGTGGCTCCATGACAGCCTAAGCCAATCTAATTGCCGCCGTACTCCTGCACCCTCCCTGAGGCAGCTTTGGCACTCAGCTAACCCTCCGTGTAGCCATATTTTTAGGCCAGCTTAGTAAACTGAAATGTTTCAACACAGAATCACAGGTGGAATAAAAACATACAGCTCCTGGCAGGGGAAAGGACAGCTACAGTAGTAAACCAGCAAGCCCAAAGCACGGGGTTAAAGCACTGCACCACAATCATCCATGGAGGACTACATAGCTTTACACAACCGTCCAGCTGTCAGCATGCTCTCTGGCACGGGCCCGGATGGTATCAATGGCACAGCGTTCTCCTGGATGGAGCTCAGGAACAGCTCAAAGCAATCCACAGGAGAGGGCTGTTCCCTACAGGCAGGGCAGAGGAGCTCACCCTGGTTTGGAGGAACAGTGCTCAGCTGGGAGGATGCGACCTGGGTCACACCACTTGCTCTCAAGGCCAAGGAACACGTCCTGGCCCACCTCATCTACTGGTCAGTGGGACTGTAGCAGCAAAGAGACTCTTCTAAGCTGGTGTGGAACTACAGCCTCAGCTACTGTAGTATCAACTGTGAGGCTGGTTGGTTGGTTGGTTTTGTTTTTCGGGGTTTTTTTTTTTTTTGATGAAGTCAGTGAAACTATTTGGGTTTAAAATTTTCCTTTGTTATTTTAACAAAGACCATCCGGTCACAAATTTTTAAAGCAACAGTATTTGATGTCATGGGTTTCATTTGCTTATTGTACTCTTTGAAGGGCTGTATTCTTTAGCATAAACATTGATAAGCTTTTTCTATTACAGTTGATTTTTTTACAGCCTGCTTTCTAGAGAAAATAAGGCTTATACAATTGCACTGTCCATGTCTGTGCGTCTGTCAGTGCACTCCTGGTAAACGCGGAACCCACTGACTAATATCAACCCAGTTTCACAGAGGGAGAGAAATTTCAAACATACTATGTTCCCACATGTTTTCTGGAAATCAAAAGCTATGTAGGTAAGACAGACCCTTTTGGCATTCTCAATAAGCTAAAGACAGCCACAGCCCAGTCCTTACCCCACATCCACTCTGACTGCGCAGACACGCTCCACCCTGGCTCCTTTCCTAGCCTACCTCTGGAAAAAAGGTCAGCTCCTCCGCAGAGGCAGGGCAGTGAAGGAACAGCCGTGCATCCTGCTCCCAGCTCAGCCAGCAAGCAAACCCAGTGCAGGCACTTCAGACGCCAGGAGGGAGAGCAAATAGGAGGTGGGGATACTTGAAATACTGTGGACAGAGCGGCTGGAGGTACTACAGGAGACGAGAGGGCTGGAAGGCACAAACAAATACAAGTCTGTGGGAAAACAGACCTTATCAATTCTGCTGTTCCAGAAACATATAACTAACTGGATTATTTTAGCTTGTGCTCGTGACTGTCTTGTTAAGAAGAATCCTCATTTATGACACAACATGACAATAAAATAACTCAGCAATAGTTTGAAGAAAAAGGCTAAGCACACCATTCACGTAAATGGTTTACATCTTTTGTCCCCGAGTACCACAGCTGATCAAAACTCCTACAGAGCAGTATTTAAAAACACATTAAAGGGGGGGGGAAAGAAAAAATAAATTCTCTCCTCATCCTTTCAGTATCATATATGTTATAAAACAGAACTTAGTTTTTTAAACTCTCTTTGAACACAGAGGACAAACAAAGTCCAGCCAGATTAGTTTAAACAACTATCTATTGCAAACCGGGTTAATTCAGTAGACTTTGTGCAGAGCAGATGAGGAGTGTCCATCTAACCACAGGGAAAAGAGCAGAGCAAAGCTATGGAACTCAAATAACAGGTGAAAAAGCATCCATTCAGAAAACTCTGCACAGGTTTCACCTGATTTGCTTCTATCTTCTGATAGTTAACTGAAGGCTTTTACACCTCTCTCACAGCTTTTTCACATCAGATTTGTCCCTCCTTCTATCGACTGCTGTGTGCTTCTCACCCCTTTCTGAAGGAGATTAACGCAAACAAAAACTTTAAAAGTGGCACAGCATTTTCTGCCTTCTCATAAGGCAAGATGTTGTTTAGCATAAATCCGCACCAGTTTTTAAGTTCGGATCTAGTGTGAGCTTTTGAAACAGATCGTCTCATCATCCCATTTAGAGCGCTTCGGTTCACATAACAGAGCAGTCTCAGAGCGTACCAACTGGAGCCCTCTGACTGAAACTAAACGGGAAGATACACTTCAACCACTAAAGGACACAGGATCTGACGCAGCTAAAACCTCCAGAAACACAAACAGAATGGGCATCAAGACCTCAACACCAACAGACTCATTCTACAGGTCTGCCCCCATTGTACCACACTATTTGACAATACTGATGAAGACTGACAACAGTCCAAGGAAGCTGATACAACAGTAGTGGGTTTATCAGCATAGTTACTTCAGTTGAAAAATAAAAAAGAAATGTTCAAACAACAACAACGAAAAAGCCCTTTACCCTAGTAATTCTGACAAAATATCAGCTACCCGAAAACGCAGGCACAGAGCCTTTCATATTCCCAGCAACAAAGTACATGGCATATTATTAGCTACACATACTCCTCTAACCTTACAGCACCTAAACTAAAAGGGAACAGAAAATACATAAAGAAAAGAAAGAGCAAAGAGCAATCTTCTTGAAACAGCTTTTTAATTTTGAAGGCACGGACCACTGATGACAAACGTTTATTTTCTAATCTTAAACTATTTTATGGTTTGGAACCCTATTATGTTAATTGACTCAGGACATTTTTATATTAACTATTAATCTTTGAAATTGAACATTATCAAACATTTTCCAGGTATATAATAAACCAATCTACTATCAAAAGAGAATTACCTTCAAATAAGTCCAACAGGGTAATTAAGCATAACACCTCTTCACCTGAAACTGTATCTATACAGCCCATTTTTCCAACTGAGCTCTCAAAAACTCTCTTAAGAGCGCCAGTAAACTTTCTCAACACTAAACAACACAAAACTAAGAAACTCTAAATCCAGTAATTACAGTTGTTTAAGAATATCACTTTAATTACATTCAAGTCTTCAAAAGTTTCTTCCAAATCTATACTTTTGAGAACATAATTCAGAAGTATCAAGATCCCACAAATTTTCTTGTTTTCTTCTTTAATAATCATCGGTTCTGTCTTGATAAGCAAAATAAAGGAGCTTTTCCAAGCGTATTTAAGTTGATTTAATTACAACTGCTTGGTCTTGACAAGAGTTTAAGGTGCCAAATAAACTGAGCTAGGTAATTCAATCAAATATACTATATTTAAGTCTAGTATACACAAAGCTCATAAATACCTTTAACGTTCTTGTACGTGTTTCTGCTATTTATAAATTACCTCCTTTACTTCTTGTATACTTCTTTCCCCTATGAAAACAAACCTTAAAACTTCAGTTCATACTACACTTTTCTTTGGCAAACACAGAAACAACATAACAGTTGCCGGTGTTGCTACTAATAACTAGCTTTCTCTTATCCTCTTTATTTATTTAACTTCTGACATTTTTCTTCACCATTTCTCAGATGCGCGCACAGATACACAGGACTACAGCACAAGCAGTGTCACAGCCAGCCACATTTTCAAAAGAGAATGAACTCAGCCCTCACCTATAGGATTCATCTCCCTCCCAGGTGATGGATTTGAATCAGGTGACCAGCCATCACACGACAGCCCAAAGGCAGTATTTCATATAAAAGGAAGCCTGCTGCACCTAAATGAGCTCCCCTAGGATAGTAAAATGAGAGAAGTTCCTGGGAAAGGGAGAGAGAAGAAGCAATTCAAGTAGTGTTATCTCATGTGAGAAGGGTATTGGAAAAAGCAGCAGGGCCAAAGGAGACTACAGAACCTAGCTGTTACCTCACGTCAGCCCACTCCTTCCTGAAATAGCGAATACTTCAAAAACACCAGCTATGAGATGTAAACCACAGAAGAGTGAGCCTAGAGGAAACTACAATGGATGAAGCAAAATCCCACCACAGGGGGTAAGAAATAAATATACCTGTACTAGACTCTTTGCTCCAGCACCTTCAAGCCCTGTATACTAAGAAGATATTGAGTACCCTTGAAGCTCTACCTAGAGTAAGGAAATGTATGTTAGACTGTGTCTAAACCAGAAGCTTTACCAGTACCATACTACCTGTTAGAAATGTGAAGGGAATGGGGAAAAAGTGTTTTTCCCTAGTCAAATATAGCCAGGGTAACAAGCCTCCTAGTAAGTGCAAACGCAACTTGTGCTGGCAAAAGGAACCCCTTTGTGTAGGGGTTTTACCACTAACTAGGCTGGTATTGCTGTGCCAGTAAAGTCCTTGTGGTATAGTCTAATCCTTAGATTGAATTACCTACCTTCCTCTAATTAGCACCTCCTAAAATATAGGGTGAATCAAAGCAATTGTGTTTTAGAATGGCCTAAAGTAAACTAAGTTATGATTTAGACTGAATCAGTGCAGCTAAAGCTAAATTGCTTAGAACAACTGCTCTGATTTGATCTGAGTTCCTGCTAATTTATTAACTTAAATTAGCTATTCCTAAACATAGCCAAAATAAGGACAGGTTCCTTTTCTTTCATATGAGGCTTCAAGGATGCTAACATGCCCTACAGTATCACCTTCCTAGCCTTACTCTGCTGATTATGACACTCCTGCTGTCTTGCCACTGTGTGTTTATATATAAAATAAAGTAATTTATTTATAGGTAAATTCTAATTCAAATGTTTCAGAGTTTAAATCTTTTTTCTCCTACTTACACTTGGTATATTGGCAATGAACAGTAGGATATATTTTTTAGCATTGTGCTACTTTAAGTAAGTACACATAGCTTATTTTCCAGATGCTGCTGAGTTAACAACTCCTTTTAGTTAAAATTATTTTCATGATAATGTTATGCTTAAAGTTACACTGCTACAATAAATATTATGAATTTGAAACTAGAAGTGTTTTATGCCTTCTAACTAGATTCCTCACCCAACTAAAAGAAATTCTGGATTCCGACAGGAGTTAGGACTGTTAGGGATAACTTCAATTCCCATCACCTCTTTATACGCACCTCTGGCATCCTCATCACTTAGTGGACAGAGGATCCTCATTACATCTAATGCAACATATAGGCAGCTTCCTAAATGTTGGCTTTAGGGTTATTTTTAGCTAGATGCATTGAAACCTGATTGATGGGGCTGGACTTTCATAAAACTTTCCCCACAGGGAGCTGTATTTTTTTATGTCACAATGCAGCAGAGATCAATGTGGCTGCTGAGTTAATCCTGTCCACCAGCGGCTGCATGTTTCCTTCCCATTGGCTTGTCCACAGATCTCAGTATTACCATAAATACTAACCCATCAGATAGGGAAACTGAGGCACCAAAGGATGTATGTCAAATCACACATCTGACAGTGTTGGCAAAGGTGAAAATACGCTTCAGGCTGACAGTCAACTCATTATTTCCTTATACCAGACTGTCCTGACAAGTGTTTTCTTTGGATCACAAGGGGCAATGAAAGAATTTTTTATTTTCCGTAGCTAAGAGGACCTCAATCAAAGTAATTACTGAAACTGATCTGATTGGGAAGTAATCTGTTTAGAAAAAGTTAAGACTGCCAACTGGGAAGCTACTATCCAACCGCTGAAACTGATTGCTTTAGATGTGGATGATTTCACACTTAATTTTTCAAGTGCTATTGAGAATGTCTTCACCTGTGAATGTAAAATATTTATTTTTCTAAAATACTAAATAATGGCCATCTAGGCAACTCAACATGTAAACAACATGTTATACTGGCTTTTGAGTATCTCAGTGTATGTGAGTTTCTCCTCCAAGCAATCAGAAGAGATACACTGCGCTGCCACTAACGCTGCACTTCAGCAAATTAACGTATGTTTAAAGTACTCTGTAGGGCCTGACACTGTCAAAATCCCTGCCTGAGACAGCTACTCTTTTTAAACAAGCTTGTAAAGAGCTTACTGCTCCCTTACAGGATCAGAGCAGCATGATTCAATTTAAATAGTCTGCCCCCTAAAAATTGTAATCCATTATGAATTTGATTAATCAACTATGCACTTATGGTGCATATTTGCATTTTTTGAAGACTTAACTGGGATGTATAAACATCAAATGAACTTTTCATATACAATAGATGAAAAACAATCTTCCATTTAAAATTTACAAGAGATTGGTGCCAACACTTTAGTGGTAATGTAAGCTGCCAGGAAATGAAAGAATTTCATTCAGACTTAGTCCTTTAGTCCTTTTTCTGGGCTAATAAGAGTAAGAACTATCATATCTGATCTATTCACAGTAATGAATCAGAAAGGCACTTGTCTGAGAGGAACGCTCCTCAGAAAGTATGGAATAAGGATGCAGTCACAGGGGGAGTGTGGCGGCGGGGGGAGGGTGACAACAGCCTTTAAATCTGGGATAATCCTAATAGTCTTATGCTGACATTATCAAAGTCCAAAAACCATGATACACAGGAACTGGGTCCCCTAGGGAGACCAGACTGAAAACACACGGACAGGGAAGAACTGGGTTTGAATAGGCAAAAGCTGCACATCCATAAACTGGAAAAGGCAATTTCAGGGTTATACAATTACACTGGCTTCAGATGTGATCTTGAAATTATCATGATGATGTTCTGGAACTTCCAGTTACTCCTTCAAAAGGGCAAGAAGCCTCAAGCTTCTGTCAGAGTATACATAAGTCTAGAAGCGCACATTAATTTTAAATTTCTGCCAAATTCCAGTCCTACTTGACACATCCTGCTTTTACAGACTCACAGAATGGTTGAGGTTGGAAGGGAACTCTGGAGGTCATCTTGTCCAAACCCCCAGCTCGAGCTTTTCTTGCAAGCTCTTGCCAAAATAGTTGAGTTTGACTTTCAGTATTGGTTCTTACAAAAATGTGCAAGTACTCAAAGTTATTACTCCACTTACACCTATGAAAAAGTTTCTTCCACAGGAATGAAATATTTGCATAGAAAACTGTCAGAAGAGAAAACGTGATTCTTAAAGTCTTCTGCAAACACTATTTTTGTTGGTGTCAACCTCAGCAGCATTACAAGTGATCAAAGAAAATAAAAGCCAATACAGTATGGAAAAACTTTGTAAGATGAAGACTAAGTTTCCTTTTGAATTCAGTAGACTTTTTTTTTTTTTAACTGCTTAATGCTATTCAGCCTGCAACAGTGTCATGTCAGTGTGCTGGGGAATCAACGCAGTAGAAGGAAGTTATCAACACTTGCGGTGGAAGTTTGAAGATGGAAAATTACCTTTAAATTATGAAAATGCATGTACAGCTCCAGCATATGTGGAATGTTTACATCTTTAGAAAAATGATCTAACTGTACCATTAAATCTCTGGGACAGACTGACAAGAGAATCTTTTCTTTAATGAAAGAACTTTCCTAGATGAAACAGGAATGTCAGCTTTAGTGCATACTCCACTGACTGGAACAGGATCAAGTCTTAACTAAGTTCCACACAATGTTTTCAGGGGGAAAAGTGGAGAATGTTTTATGGAATTTAAGTCGGGATTTGGCTTGCATCCTAGAACATATATCTTGTTATGAAAACTGCCGAAATGCTTTTAAGTGGGCAAGCCACAAGTGTCCTTGGAGCTATCCAGTCAACTGGAAGTCACACAGGCAAAACCTCCTAAAGTAGAAAAGCTTGAAACTGGAAGCGGGGGGTGAGGGAGGGGCAAATAATCTTGGAAGCATATCTGTTATATAGAACTGTTCGCTTGTGCCTACAGCATGAAGTAGTTACAACTTGTTTTCTGCTATTGTCACAGATCCAATGCGTTACTCTAGCTAAATCATAAGCTCTTCCTGCCTCAGTTCATCCATGTGTAAACCTGGTTCACTAACTCTTACCTTAATGTGTCATGGGGCTTAATTAATAACACTTAGGTCTTTTAAGCCCTCTACAAACATTAACTACTTCTTGTAACAACTCTCTGAGGTATTATTATCCCCATTTTACTGATGGAGAAATGGCAAAAGAGGTTGTGACTTGCCCAAGGCAACAGAGTAATAGTTATACTTAGAGATCCTCTTCATGGACTACTGTATTGTAACAGTGGTTTCTTATCAAGAAAGGCAAAGTCAATAATTACAATCTCAAAATTACTTTTAAAAGTGCACCATGAACAACTGGAAGACTGTGAAAAACCTGTACCAGAAACAACAGGCTTGGGATCAGAACAAGTGCTACAATCATCATCGCAGAGGAAGGCACATCCAGGCTAGAGCTCACCAAAACAGCCACAAAGAAATAATAAGACCTGGCCTCTCATGTGCTCCTAAGTACCATAAAATTGAGCAACAGGCTTGTACAGTACTCTTTAGTAACACAGAAGCAAGCAGATAATCAATGTGGCACGCAACATGCTAATATCTCATGCTGCGTTCCCAGTATTGACAGGGAATGCCAATAACGGGTAATGATGGCGGTGGTCCTGCACGCTACTGCCCGGTCCATCACGGCCGCCTTCCCCCCTGCTCCTGCCGCCACAAGTGACAGCAGACAAAGTTGGTGTCATTCCCCTCTGCCCAGCCGCGCTGACATCCTCCGCAGCAGCCTTTCCCCGCCCGGGATCCCTGCCCGGGCAGCCCGCGGCGTCGCGCCGGTGCCCGGCACCCACCGGGGAGACAGCGGGGCGGTAGACCCCCGCCGTCCCTCCTTCCCCCCCCCCCGAAACCGGTGACAGGCGCGTCCAGCGCTGCTGCCCGGCGCGGCGACGACAGCAGCCAGCAACAGGCGCGTCCTGCGCTCGCCCCGCGGGAGCCAGCGCCGGGCATGGCCCGCCCGTGTGTAGCCGGGGCTGGGATGCAGCCCGCGGAGCTACGCCCCCTGAGCCGGCCCGGCCCGGGACGCGCCCCCGCCGCCGCGCACAGCGCAGCCCCCGCGGCGCCCACCGCCGCCCGAGGCGCGGGACGGGACGGGACGGGGGGCGGCGGCGGCGGGCGGAGGAGACTCACCGCAGGCCTCGGCCTAGAGGGGGAGGCGGGGGGTGTCAGCGCGGGGGTGACAGCCGCGCCGCCCGCTCCTCCGCGGGCTGGG
>VUYV01000336.1:487083-498367 GCA_008711295.1 Anarhynchus alexandrinus
AGGGAGGGGGCGCGAGCTGTGAGGAGAAGTGCGAAGGAGAGGGGCGCGAGCGGTGCGGGGTCCCGCCGAGCCCTGAGGTGAGGGGAGGCGAGGCGAGGCGAGGCGAAGTGAGGTGAGGCGAGGCGCGGGGGGAGCCCGCCCTCGGCGGCCCCGATGGAGGGGTGCGGGGCTGGAGGAGCGCTCGCGGCGGCCACCGGGGAACCCCCGGCGGCCCGGCTCGGTTCTTCCCCCTGCGGAGAAGGCGGGCGGGCCGGGGAAGAGCTCGCCCGCTGGGGCCGGCGCGCAGCTCGGGGAAGCCGCTGCGGCCGGGAGGGAGCGTTTCCCGGCGGAGAAGCGGCGCGGTTGCGGGCGGGAGTAGCGTTTTGCTGCGCTCCCCGGGGCGGGTTCGCCGAGGCCGGCGGTGGGGCCGCGGCCCCGTTGCCGCTTCAGCGCGGGGGAGGCCGTCCCCGGTCCCCGCCGCGGGTCGGTCGCCGCTCCGGCCGCCCCCTCCCCGGCCCGGGTGGCCTGGCTTCCCTTGCGGCAGCCTTAGAGCGTTCCCCCGGGCTGGTCGCTCTGGCCTTCTGTGGGGGCTGCGGCTGCCCGCTCGCGGGTGGGAGCGCCGTGGCCGTGTTCCTGATTCTGCCCTCTCGCCTGGCCTGCCCGCCGTGATGTGGGTTGCTCGGCTTAGGTAGCTTTACCTTCTTTTCCAAAGCGTAGGGCAGTGCTGGTTTTGTGGTTTGAGTTGCTGTTTTGAGACGCCTGTGGAGTCTAGTGTGAAGTTTTATTTCCACTTTCTCTTTTTTTTTTTCGTTTTTTAGGCAGTCTCGGTGTGAAACGTTGAGGATGCTGCATGCTTTAGTATCTGAATGACTTAATGAAGCAGCTTGACCATCTCACACAGCAAAGTATAAGAGAACGTAGCAAGGTTAGATTTGTAATTTGCATGAACTTTTTTGCGTGAATTTTTTTTTTCAATTGGTTATCACTTTTTATCCACTAAGCTTTTTAAACAGAAGTCTTCAGTTTGCAGGTTAATATCACAGAATCACAGAATGGTTTAGGTTGGAAAGGACCTTGAAGATCATCTCATTCCACTCCCCTGCCCTGGGCAGGGACACCTCCCACCAGCCCAGGTTGCTCCAAGCCCCGTCCAACCTGGCCTTGAACACCTCCAGGGATGGGGCAGCCACAGCTTCTCGGGGCAACCCGGGCCAGTGTCTCACCACCCTCACAGTCAAGAATTTCTTCCTACTATCTAATCTAAATTATCATTATTCCAGTTTGAAGCCATTCCTCTTTGTCCTATCACTACATGGCCTTGTAAAAAGTCCCTCTCCAGCTTTCTTGTAGGCCTCCCCATTTGTGTTATGACATTGGGATAACTTCTGAAGGTATTGTTGAAAATCGAATGTTTTTATAAAAGCGGCTTGTATCCACATTCTCTAATTTAGCAGTAGGCAGAAACCCACACAGGTATTGTGTGTTCTCTTTTTCTAGTACCTGTTGACTCCCTTCTTAGCTTTTAAACCTGGATCATATTATAAAAGTCCCAGCTCTCTAGTCACTTAAAATATTTATTAGCTTGTTAAACTCAACCACATCTGCTCCTGTGAAGCCAAGATTTGTTTTAGAATTCTATCACAGGACTCTAGTATTCTTTAGCAGAAGATGTAATAAAGTTAATTTTACCATAGTTTCTTAAGAAAAGTCGTCATAAAAAGGCAGTGGAAGCAGCATAGTCCTCATTCAGAACAGGTAGCCTTGTTCCTTTAGAGCATTAAAGTATTGCTAAACACACTCATTAACCGTAGTACTTGAATGTTTTTTGTATGATCAGCTGTGAAAAAGGATAGCTTGGACATGTTAAAACTTAATTGTTTGTCAGTCCATTAAGAGGAACTAGTATGGCAGGATAACTTTGTGATGTCTCATAGTACAAGCCCAAAAGGACGTTCACTGATACGTAGAAAGTGGGAGTTTTGAAAAAATGGTAGGTGGAAATACTTTTTCAAACCATGTAATTAGAATGAAACTAGCTGCCAGAGGAAATCATTCAGCAAGATTCAAAGCAAGCAGATATTTGTATGAATACCAAAACGGTCTAGTGCCTTTATAATGAAAGCCAAAAAAACATTTAGAAGAGAGATTAGAGCATATGATTCAGGGTTCAAACTAATCTTTATGGGAATGAGAACTGTACTTTTCTGTGCTACAGAATATTCAAATGTGTCTTCCACAGTGGTCTTGTGCTGTCCTCGAGTTACCTCATTCTGAGCCGTGTCAGGGAGAGGGTATTGGAGCAGCAGGATTGTGAGCTTTGCCGCATGTCAGGTGGCAATATGTAAAATTATATTGCTAATTGACATTGCTGGGAAGGCAAAAGTTCAAAGGTCCACCTGCTGTAACCTGTTCCCCACATTTTAATGTATACCGTGAAAAGAGCATTAGCTCCGTGTGTGTGTAAAATGTAAAAACGCTAAATGATGAAGAATTCTATGATTCTATGCCATGTCTGCCTGCGTACACATGAAGCATTAGAAGCTCTGAATGTGTATTTGGTTCAAAGAGGAGGCTCACGTCTTGGCAGCCGCGGGTTTTTCCCCTGACAGTGGATTTCAGGCACTCTGTCAGACTGAGATAGACTAGGTGCATGTTTTCTTCACTTTACAGAGAAACTGAAGAAAAAAAAAAGTGTAGTTGCCAGAATATTACACATTCTTGAAATTTCATACTCTGAATGTTCATTTGAAAGGCGATTCTTCGTATTTCATGATTTCTTCCCAACTTTTTCCTAAGTCTTGCTGATCCATTAGCTTTGTGTTTATATGCTTATTTAAAATGACAAGCTTTGGAGTGACTTCCCAATTTGTTGTAGAGATTAAGTATTGGTGAGTCCACCAGTTTCTCTTGGTAAGCTGTTTCAAATATCTGCAGTTAGGGTTTGTATTTCATTTCAGGTTTAAATTCCTGCTATTGCATCTAACACTTCTCAGCAAGATTCAAAAGTCATGCACTGCTGGAGTTCCTCTTTCATGTGTCAGGACCCACGTGTAGGGATCAGATCATGCCTCAGAATTCTGTTTCATAAGCTAAAATCCTAAATCTTGCCTTGTGGGCTTTTCTTTTTCAGGGGGAAAGGGTTTAATTCCCTGGATAATTTTTTGGGGAGGGTCTTCCTTTAGCTTCCCTCTAGTATTTCAGCATCCTTGCAGATACCACTTGGTACTCTGAGCACAGCAGTTCAATCTAGTTTATTTTGCCAAAGTGAAAACAGCTGTGACATTACTGAGAAATAGTTGTTTTATAAACAAAACAATTCTTGTTTGGGTTTATATTTTTAAAATTACCTATTTCCAGTAATTGTTGTTTCTTTTGCTTATCTGAAGGGAATAAATTTTGCTTAATAGGTAAACAGAACCATGCACTTGACTTAAATGAGAAGCAGCTACCAGGCTATGCTTGCTCTTCCTGCCTAGACGTCTGGGATCCAATCTGTCTGTCCAGGAACAGCTATAGACTTTCTGTTCTCGCTGCTGACACTTCAGCTGACAGGAATCAGGATTCATATGGTACTGTATCCCCCTACAGAAACAAAGGCAAGCGCACATTTAAATGAACCTTTATGTATGTTTGATCTAGCACAGTGCATCCTTGAAGATTGTTACAAAACAATCCTCTAGGGATAGAAATACACATCCACAAGTGGTCAAGTCCAGTTTTAGGAAGTTAAACAGTAGCGTATCCATACTAGCAATCCCATTGTGGCTACACGGGGAGAGTTTGATACGGGTTGAGGAATTAGAGTATTATGGTTTCTGTATTGGCATGAGGTTCTTGCATAAATATCATAACACTGTTTCTGGCTGGCTTGAAAATACCGCTGCATTCTAGTAAGTAGTTGTATATGCCCCCAATTGTTTGTTGTTTGTTTGTTTGGTTTTTTTTCTATTTTATTTAAACCAGTGCTGTACTAGAGAAATAGTCTCCTTAGTCCTAGAGTCAGCTAGAAAGCTCTAGCTAATGCAGAACACTGTGCTGTTTCTCCACAGCGATATAAAGCACCCAATTTCATATTTTTTAGTTTATCACAGCAAGAGTTATGCTCCTATTAAATATTCTGGTCTTTCTTCTCAAAGAAGGGTCCCAGGTTACTTAAACTTTAACTTAAAAAGTTGACATACTTGGGTCCCAGGTTACTTAAAGTTCCATACATATCCTGGAATAAGGACTGCAATTGACAGATTTATGGCATGCTGAAATTTTCCATAATACGGATAAAGCAGAAAGTTGTCAGGTACAGAATTTCCTCAGAGGCTGGTGTTGAACAGTGAAATGGATTCTGCTACGAACTCGGGACCTCAAAAACTTTGCATCAAGTAAAATAGCATTTTTCAATTCAGCTTTTCTCCAATATGCAAACAAAATAGTGGTTTTAAATATATTTATATAGAAGAAAACCTTTTCAATGCTCCATTACGTATATTTCTTTGCCTTGGGAACATATAAGAACATTTTGACAGCTGTTAATCAGTTTTATTGATTCACTGTTTTGAGGCTATGCAACCAATATTGATAATGCACACCATGTTTTAAGCAAGGTTAATAACGGACTGCTTGTACTAAAAATTTCATTGTTGCTACCTGAGAAACAGTTTTAGGGTAATAAAATGTCATGAGTTCAAATACAATTTGGGCTTTTCTTGTGGCATGTGGAAGTTGAAGAAATTACGTTTTTCATGCTTTGTTGGGGTGTGTGCAAGTATGTGAATTCTTTAGTTGCTGTAAGATACTCAGGAAAGAATGAACTTGTGGAGTGGAGGTGAGTTTTCCACATACCAGAAGCACACACCGCACGTATATTTGTTCAGGCAAATCCACGAGAGTTTGAAGTGAGCAGTAAATGGTTACGTGTGCAGAAAAGTGCCTGATTAGTGGATGTAGCATAAAGTGACAGGTAAAGGCCTGGCTCCTCTTCCTCTTTTAGTATTGGTTTGGCCTCTGGCAGGTCATGTATTGAATTGGGGGGGGAGATTTAATGTAGCATTTTATAACTGAGTTTTCAAAAATTGTTTATGCAGAGGGTCTGCTGCACGTATTACTGTTAAACTGAAGCAGAAGTGCATGATGATGTGTGTAAAGTCTAGTCAACCTTGTGTATTTTCCAGGCAAATCATGCTGTGATTCACTGAAAACGTTTAATGTTCTATTGCAAAATACTTGCTTACAAGAGATCTTTTGTTCTGCGGGCTTTGGATTTTTCACTGTTTATGATGTTGTCTGTATGAAAATGTAAAATGATAACATTTAATAAAATATATACACCATTAGTTATTTAGTATCTGGTTTCATCTTGTCACTTTAGTCTTCAAAGATTTTTAAGCAGAGTGTTCTTTGCGGCTATTAAAATTATGAAAAATGTGGTTATTTTTAATATGTTCCATATAGAGCCATTTTTTACCTTTTGGTGAGATATTACCCATTGCTTTGTTTGGTTTTCCTGATGTTTAAACTAAAATAGGTTCATCAGTGAGTCTTAGCTTTTGTGGGATCTATGTAACTTTGAGAAAGCTTTGGCAAAGCCTGTTCACTGAAAACCTACAAAAATGGACAGTTGGGACTAACTAAAATAAATAGTTATTTCTTTGACTGTTAGTTGTAGGTGCCTGCATTTCTCATACTTGTTGAAATCATCCTTCACTCTTGGCAGCAAAGTCTTGGGCTTACTCTTAATTGTTTTCCTTCTGTTCGTTACAGAGGTACTTGGAATTTATGTAGTCATGGCTATGCTGAGTTTTTTCCCAGTGAGCAGGATAAACACCCCTCTAATTTCACACTTACTAGGTTTGAAGACTGAATCAAATCGTCTTAAGAGGAAAACTTTGTCTCCTTCTCTCCATCCCTTTTTTTGGGGGGGTGAGAGGGAAAGGAACATTGAAGTAAGGAGGAGGGAAGGGCGGAAAAGAACAGTGGCAGAGAGAACATTAAGTGAATTCTGGTTGGTTTTTTTTTTTTTCCCCCTTCTCAACAAGCTGAATTTTTACCAGCTTCAAATTTCATGTATGTCTCTGAGGTATAAGGGAGTACTCATATTTTAAACTGAAACAAAGATTTATTCTCTGATTTTTAACAACCTAATTGATTTGAGCTGTCTGTAATGGAGTAACAGTTGCATAAGCTTTGAAAGTTCATATCCCATTTGTATGCTAATGTCTCTTCAAGTCAGATTTCTCTTCAGGGCTGGGCATAAAAACAAAGTACTGCAATCACTTGCTGATCAAAAATGACTTAGGAATATGTATTTTCTTGGTTTAACCTTGGGCAAAATATTTTTGGCATCGCAGGATTCATTTACATGGACTTGTGAGTGCTTTTAAAGTATAGCCTTTTATAATTAGGGTTTTTAAAGTTTGGTTATTTATGCAAAGTGTATAGGTGTTTTGTTCTCTTGTAATTTTGCATTTGAAATCTTTAGGAAATGGGACAGTTGCAAGAATTTTCTTGGTCTTTGATATGGTATCAGCTCTTGGTGTTTGACGAATTCAGTATTTTCCTAAACTTCCTCACGCAGTTGTTACATGTTAATTAGTTTATATCTGTACTGTGCTTTGAAGCTGGAAAGTGTTGTTACTCTTTAATTAAAAAATCGGTAGAGATCACGGTGTTTAAATGGATGCAGATAACTCACAATACCTTCAAAGCAATTCTTCCAATAACCCTGCTGCCACGATCTGTATTATATTTTTAATTACCCCATTATTCTATTGGATGCCAAAATCTGGGGTTTGCTTCTTGTCCCTAAAGAATGAAGACATCCAAACGTCCGCTGTTGGGCCGGCTGTCGTGATACCTTTACACCAAGTACCACGTGTAACAGTTGTTCACTGTATTTAACCCATGCAGCTTTCACAGTTCTGGTGAGTTTTGGAGACAGATCAAGGAATTCCTGCAGGTGTTTCTGAACGCTCGTTTCACACCCCACCCCCCCAAAAGTTCTTGGTTGACATCAGACCAGCTTCAGCCAGCATGGAGGTGCAGTGGGTGCTTACTGAGACCTGCCAGTCGCAGCGCTAGTTACTGTACTTGGCTTTTGAAATAGCACGAGAAGGAAGTAGAAGAGGGTTGAGTTACATGGAGAACTTCCAAATATTTGTTCGTGTCCAGAAGATAAATACTTCTTGTGCCTCTCTTGTTGAAGGCTGTATACATTTCTCCAATGAATGTTGGTTTGCTGGGTGGCCTTGCTATGGATATCATAACCGGGCCCAACAAAACGATCTCATGAAACCAAGATCTGAATGGGTTCAACCACTCACTTTGCCGGATTCATCCCTCCTCACTTGACGCACTGCACCGGGATGTCTGACGGGAGCCCCTCACTCACGTGTTCCACGGGAAACAGGGGAGAGTTGAATCTCTGTTTGGGGACGCCTGGTGCTTTCCATGAACTGTAATAAGAAACCCAGAACAATTAGACACTTCACAAATTATCCTTGCTAAGTGCCTGAAGTTGAGCAGTATGAATCAAAGCCTTTGTCCCAGAAATTGGCTTAGTGCTGCTGACAGAGTTACTGCATGTGTGTGTGTGTCCTGTTCTCCAAATAACTAGGTTTCCATTTTATTACAACTTTCAGTATCATTTTGATTAGTAGGTTGAAAAATTAAGTGTAGGGAATGAAATGGGGATTAAAGTCTTTGGGTTACCCCTTAATAAAACTTTTGCAATATTATAATGTATTGCAAAATGATTTGGGTAATTCAGACTATGTGTGTACAGTGCTAGCCCTGATGGTGATTCGGATGTTGTGGCAGTTACTTCCAAAGCTTATTTTTTATTATTATTATGTATTTAGAGGAAAATTTATCATGTTAGGGTGTTCCTTAGGTTTTAAAAGTTGTTTTGTTTTTTTTTTAAATAATCGAAAAGTGAGTCTCTTGCTGCAAGTGTCCTTCATGTGCACTCAGTCACCACTCTAAATGGGAGTATATTTAACGGTTGAAAAAATGTCTGTTAGGCACAGCCCAAGATACTTTGTGCTCTTGTCCAATTTTGTAAGTTTTCTGTGAAGATTAGTAGATTAAATTCTGTGTGCTCGGGAATAATCCCTCTCTTATCCTTGCATATATCTAGACAACATGCCAGAAGGGAAGCAGTAAGAACACATAGCTCACAAAACAAGAAGTATATGACCTTTCGTTATAATAATTAATGTCAACAACCATGGTTCTTGACACTTAAATTGGGTCAAAAGTGTTGTATCATATGCTGTTCCATGTTTTTTCATAAAACGCCAATTTCTGCACCTTTTGCCAGATAAGATTTCCAAACTTTTGTTTTTTAAAAGCTATTTTAATTTTTATCCCTAAGGTTTCTAGCGTGGTTGAAGACACTTGTAGTGGATGAGCATGACAAAGAGGGGGCAGTTAATTACGCTGCTAGGAGTCCTGGCTTCCGTTGGGGGACGACTTCGGTGCTCTTCAGCCGGGAAAAAGCTCATTTAAGGGGGTGGGGCGATGAAGAGTCGGAGGCAGAGGGGGAAATCAAGGTTTATCAGCAAAGGCCCTTTTTTACTGCAAATGTACTATTTTCTTCAACGGTGTAGAAATTAAATGTTTTTCACTTTTCAAAATACACGATGTCTCTAAGAAAGAAGGAAGCTGTTGGCCACCAGTGTCTCCCAGGTTAATGCAGCTTGTGCCGATGTAGATTGGGGAAAAACATAAGAATAGATTTTTCATGTTGCTTTTGAATAGCACTGTTTCTTCTTCAGTTTAATCTCAAGTCAGTAGGAAGCTCGTTTTTCAATAGATATGTTTAACCCGGCTTGGTGTGTGTTTGTAGGGTTATGTTAGGGTGGAGCTGTTACTCTTTATGGGATTAAAAATAAGTGTAGGGAAAAGAATGAACTAATCAGAAATCATTCTAGAAAAAATGGAGTAACAAATAATTTTAGTTTTCTGGTACAGTCAAAATAAAGTATGCTCTACCTCTTTTAGCAGCTGATGTTTCCCCCCCACACACACTTTTTTCCTTCCAGTTTAAAGAATTGTATGGAAGTGCAGCTGGCATGGGTTCTAGAAGGGCAGTGTGCCTGGCTGGCTAAAGCAATTTAGCCTGAATTCTGTTTAAATACTGGCTTTTTCACACTGCCGTGGCTGGAAGTTAGGCTTTGGTGAGAAGTAGGTGCTCATCTTTACCTCACTCACAAGTTCTCTTCCCGGTGACAACTTGGCAATGCAGAATTGAAAGGTGAAGTGAAGCTCTTAAAAGTGTACGTGAGAATTGGATGAAAAGATATTAAAAGGTTTGTTGGTCCTATTGGCAGTTTTTATGCAAGAGACTACTCCTTAAACGTGTTGCCATGTAGATTATTTATAACGTGAACCTCAAAACAGGAGCTCAGTGAGCTGCGTGCTGCTTTCGCTGTCTGCATGTATCGTTTAAAAGATCTGGGCTGGGCTGGGCTGTCGTGGAGAGATGCTTTGTTTGATTTTTCTTGTAAACCAGTTCCACCAAATGTGAGAGCCAGTTTTATTTCAAAGTCTAGCTGGTGGTTTCAGGGAAGCAGATGTTTAAGTAGCTCGCTCGCTCTGAAATATGTCGACGTTCTGTATGCTGCTATTTCCATGGAAACAGGTAGTGGCTCAGCAGAAATGGCATAGGACTCTCAAAACTACATTTTAAAAAACAAAATCAAGATGGGTTAGTCATTCTTATTTTTACTCAAACACTGACAGTGGTGCTGAACAGAACCCGACTTTTGAGTGTATTAGGTATAGTCATGCGAATCGGCAGATCAGTGATTAATACTTTAAATTAATGCTTTTTAAATGTGAGCCAGTGTTTGATAGAACTTCATCAGAAAAACCTGCATTCACTGCGTTGTGCTCAGCACATGCTCTGCTGCGGACTTGAAGGCAGGCACGGTTTTCTCTCTTCTTTAGGCTTCCACCTGCCTCAGAAGAGGTGACGTATTGGATGAGAACTACAGATTTCAGCTGTTTGGCAAACTGCTTTAAAAAAAAAAAAAGTGGCTTATGAAGCACTAACCTGGTAACTCATGAGTCCGTAATCTTTAGCAGCATGTAAAAATGAAGTGAGCCCCATTTTTTGGGCTACTCTGCCTTTGGGGACGTTTGCTTTAGGAATAGCCTACTTAGAGCCAAAGTAGTTACCCCAGTTCAGCATTGCTGCAGCACTAAAAAATAGGATTAAACTAGTGGGACTTGTTGCTTCCCAGGATATTGTACAGAGAACCAATCATCTCACGTGACGCTGAGGACGAGGAGCTCCAGGAATTCCTGAAAAATGCTGCTTGTCGTCTTGCGCCTTCAGCGTGGTTATTCAGCCATTTATTTTCTAGCTCAAGCCGTTCCTCGCTGTGAATCAAATCTCCCAAAGCCCCTGGCGCAGCGCTCCCTGGGTGGTGAAGGGCTGGTGGAAGTGAGGCGAGGGAGAGGAGGTGCTGCGGACCGGCAGCGATGGAGCAAGTCTGCCTCAACGACCTCAAGGACGAGGTGGGAAAAGGCACCACCACCACCACAGCTGCGGCGCTTCACTATGGGGAAGGAACCCAGTGCGAAGGCAGCCCAGGAGAGGCTGCTGGCGTCGCGTGAGGAGGAGGGAGGAGGAGGAGGGCAGTGAGGCAGAACTGCAGGCCTGAAGGAGAAATGGGAAGGAGAAGGTGGCGTGGGATTGATGTGGGGTGGAGGAGACGGCGGGAGCCATGTGGGTGTGAGAGGGGAGATGGCTCAGGAAAGAGCTGTAACAGAGCCACCTACAAGCAAACAAGCGAGGAACATCGCTATAAAAACATTGGCAGTTTCCCAGAAGAACACAAACCTTTTTTTTTTTTCCTTCACTAAAGTGGAATTTGTTTGACAGAACAATTCCCCTTAGAAATAAAATTCTTTAAACATTGGATCACTAAATAATGAAGGGTAAAGTGCTTAGTGACCTAAATTAGATTCCTTAAAAGGATACCCGCTACGATCAAACTGTGTTTCTATATGGGCTATACTTAAGCCAAGTCTTTTCCCCAAATCCAGAGGCAAAACGAGCCTGCAGCTCCTGCGTACGGTTATCTGCCTGAGCCTCCGGCGCTTTTCAAACAGCAAAGGGGAACTGGTGGGTTTGTCTGTTGTCAGAGCTTCACTGAGTGCTGCTCTCACTGGAGAGCTGGGCAGAGAAGAACCTAATGAGGTTCAACAAGAGCAAGTGCAGGGTCCTGCACCTGGGGAGGAAGAATGCTGGGCACCAGTATAGGTTAGGGGTGGACCTGCTGGGAAGCAGTTCTGAGGAGAGGAG
>VUYV01000336.1:498580-524422 GCA_008711295.1 Anarhynchus alexandrinus
GTAGGGCAACTTTGATGATGGAGGGATTGGAGCATCTCCCGTATGAGGAGAGGCTGAGAGCGCTGGGACTCTTTAGCCTGGAGAAGAGAAGGCTGAGGGGAGACCTTATTACTGCGTACAAGTACCTAAAGGGTGGGCTGAAGGAGGATGGAGCCAGACTCTTTCCAGTGGTTCCCAGTGACAGGACGAGGGGCAACGGGCACAAGGTGGAACATGGGAGGTTCCGTTCAAATACACGGCAGAACTCCTTTGGGGTTGGGGTGGCAGAGCAGTGGCACAGGCTGCCCAGGGGGGTGGGGGAGTGCCCTTCTCTGGAGGTTTTCAAGCCCCGCCTGGATGCAGTGCTGAGTGCTGTGCTCTGGGCAGTCCTGCTTTGGCAGGGGAGTGGGACTGGGTGAGCTCTGGAGGTCCCTTCCAACTCTGAACATTCCCCCGGAGCACACGGGTACTGGCGCTGAAGCAGCGTTGGCTGGGAAACACGCGGGGCACTCGGGCTGGGGCAGGTGACAAAACCCAGCAGTTAAGGCAGCCACCGAGCTGCTCCTCTCGGTCACCGCCCCAGCGGTACAGCTGTAACCACTGCTGCGATGTCAAAGTACCTCAATTGCTGTGAAGCCCCAAGTTAATCCAATTTTAAAAAGTCCAAAAAAAAGAAAGCCAGAAGCCTCACATACTTTAAACAACTTAATTTATTAGAACCCATAAACGTTGCTTTCATTAGAAGAATCAAGTTAACACCTAATTCAGGGTGAAATTACATTTTAAGACAAACAAAAACTTGTGGTGCTTAAATACAGTATTTACCGAAGACTGCTAGGCTTAGAATCCTGATGCAAGTTTATACTTACGGTGTGGTATTAGTACGGTATCTAATTCTGAGCAGGTTCAGCATTTTATTCTCAACTGAAAGTACATCGACCACGCACAGGGCTGTTCCCCCGTCTGCCTCCCAGAAGTATGGAATGAAGAGCTCAAGCCTTAAACAAAAACACCCTTGAGGTACACTGCCAGCATCTGAACTTTTTATTTCTTTTGTATTTAAGACTGATTAGTAGAAGATCCCTGTAGCCAAAAACCCCCAAATTGTACGACCGTTGAAATTATTGAAAAGGTTCACAGAATTGGCATCGAGCGAACCTTAACTGTTACTTCAAATTGGAACCTGAGTACAGAGGTAAAGTACAATCGCCCATGTCATGGGCTCTATAATCTCTGTTCACAGTAGCCCTTTTGGAGAAGCAGGTCGGGTTAATAACCTTAATTTCCACTACTGCAGAGCAACAGAATTGTTCCCATAAAATTCAGAAAGTGCTTAAACACAGAATACAAAAAGTGTCAAACTTACAAACCTTCCCATATAGGAAATCAAAACATGGAACATGGCAGATGTTGAGAGATCTGTATCAAAGTCTTAAATTGTAAATTAACTGAGTGACTGCAACGCGGGATGGGTGCTCGAGACAGGAAAGCGGCGTCTTTACCGAGGGGGAGGGTCGTTCCTTCCACTGAGGTTCCGGCAGAGCTGTCATGGGCTCGTCCGTTCCTCACTAAAGCACTTGCTCTCTTTAACACATACACATTTCCTACAAGCTCTGCTGAATTATTTATATTACCTTTTAAAATAAGCTATTAGTTACACAACTTTTTTCAGGATGTATCAAATTATTAAAATTCTAATACCAGCGACTGCCAGCTCGAGCTACGCGATTTGGTCGTTGTACACGAGAATTAAAACAGTTTTTGCTTCCGAGGACTGTCTCAGCCTTTCCTCAGGTACAGTAAGGAAGAAGCAACTTTTTAAGCATTCAGTTGTCATTCTCCACTGAGAGCTCGCCCGCGAAATACCAAACCTCAGCACTCATGAGAGAAGCAGGAGTATTTTTGCTCGCGCGGGTATTACTGTAGAAAAGGAGTCCTTTGGCTGTAAATCGTTTCCACAGTGTATTTGTTACATGAGATACAAACTGTACAAGTTCTCCAGTTTACAAAGTTTTCTAAATTGCAGAAACAATTCAGCCCGTATTTATAATACCGGTTTTAAATGTAAAGATTATTACAGATAAGGTACAGCCTAAGTGATTGGCTCAATGTAACAACCAAAATGTAGTTTTAATACAATTTGCAATAGTACAACTATGTACACATGTACAGAACTGTCTCCTTCTGTCACTTTGCTGACTTTGCGTATACTCGTCACTTCTAATTATCAGCTTCCTTTAAAGTAAGAAACATCGAAGTAAAAATGGTTCAGTTTTGCAGCACTTCAAGTTCCTCAGTTGAGCTCTCCTCTCGGCCCCGTTTCCCCAATTCAGGCCCTAAAGCACACCGTCGCTGAAGCGTGGCTTGCCGTAATCAACGAGGTCATTTTGGAGATCTCTTTCTTCATCATCTGCAATTGAAATATTCGGATCAAATCTGATGTGAGACTACTGAGAAAAATATTTAAACCTACTTTCCCAGAACATGCTGCTCGTGCACAGCCACACCGAACCGGCCCGGGCTGCTTGCGGGGGTGAAGCCACCGGGGAAGGCACACACGGGCCTGCGGTTACGAGTCCCGCTCTCAACACCTGGGGAGTTGCCGCTCCTGGAGAACTGGGACTTCTCACTATTTAATATCTTTGGCTTTATTGCAACCACGTTTCAGAGATTTACTGACTGAAGGGATTGCAGAACTAGTTTAACTGACTGCTGTCTTTGAGATTGTTCCTTTAAAGGTTTCAAACTCTCCCACTAAAATCAAACTACAAAGTCAACTTCTTTAGAAAGTTACATTGCCATTTTTTAACCCACTCTAGAGTTAATACATTGTAAGATTTTACAAAAAGCTGAGTGCCTCAGGGGTGGAGCACAGATAAGTCAGTAGGACCCCCTCCAGACTATGGCAACACCACCTACTTCTCAGACTGGGAAGATGAGACCTTCCACACAGATGTGCCACACCACATTTTCAGAGGATCACAGAATGGTTTGGGTTGGAAGGGACCTTGAAGACCACCCAGTGCCACCCCCTGCCCTGGGCAGGGACACCTCCCACCAGCCCAGGTTGCTCCAAGCCCCGTCCAACCTGGCCTTGAACACCTCCAGGGATGGGGCAGCCACAGCTTCTCAGGGCACTTTTTCAGTGATGGGATTTTTACTAATGCTGGAGTTGACTTTGCAGTCAACATTTTTACATACTGCTATCTCGTATCTCAGACTGGAGGGTAAAATTTGAAGAGAGACTTTTAGAAACGTAAAAGGCAGCTCTCAACCTTTTCCACCCTCTTATCGATGGAAATCAACGGTCTCTCAGCACCGCTGAAGAAGCAACAATCCATTTTTCACTGCTGCTCTTCACACTGGAAGCAAACCCATCCAGCTGGGCTCCTGCCTGACAAACGCTCAGCCCGGCAGTCGCCTCTGCTCTCGGACGGCAGAATAGCCGTGGGCTCGGCCAGGGAACGCGCGCAGGAGCCGAGAGCGGGGCAGGGGGGATCCACTGCGAGCACACTCGAGGTGCCTCATCCTTTGGGTCACTTTTGCGGTGGATCTACAGCTTTGTCCTTGACTGGAAGAATGAGGATGTTTCATCTCAGCTTTCAGATCCAGAATGACTGTCTCTCTCCACCACTCTACTCTGTCCTACTGCTTGACTTCTACTTGAGTTTTGGTTTTTGAGCCTCATGAAAAATTGTAAAATTAAAAAAACCCACCCAAACTCGTGCATCCTGAGTGTAACCATTTAGTGTAGCATGTGCAAAAAAATCCATCAAGAAAATGCACGTTCAGGTTTTTTTTTCCAAGTGATGTTTTAAAATATATTATAATATTCTGCGTTCTACCTGCCATAATTCAGGTCTCTCCTGTGTGGGTCCCCCTTCTCTCTAGTGAAAAAACCCCTAAAACTTCAGTTTGTTCCAATTAATAAGCTTTTCCTGCGTTTCCAAGCCACGTTCCTCGATGTTCAGGGAAGATGCGTGTTCACAGGCATGGAAAGCAAAGTTTGACTAAGTCTCCTCCTCAACGTGAAGCTGTCTGGGGCTCTTCAACACTTTCACCACAACTGTTGCTCAGCCGGCGAGCGAGGGGTGTCCGCCCGCCGGTCCCCTCCTCCCCGCAAAGGCCGAGGTTCGTCTCTAGAGGAGCCGTGCTTTTGTTCGCTGAGGAACCGCTAACGCAGCATGTGGGTATCGCTTGATTTATATAATCCCCCACCATCCAGCCACCACAAAAACATATTTGCTGTAGTAGAAGCCAACAACTTTTAAATACCACCTTGCGTTTCGAGCAGGTGGACTGAAAGAAGGAATGCCAGATTGGGTACTGACATCCACATGAGCGCATCTCCCAAATTTGTGTATTTTCCTCTGATAATTTCAATCTAAGGCCCACACACTTCTAGTGGCAACAGAAAAACAGGTTTAATTAAACTGCTTTGTTTGCACATGCCACATGCTTTGTTCTAGCCTGATGCAAAACCATGTGATGTTTTTCTAATAGTTTTTAGGCAGAAATTCATTTTTTTTCCCTCCCTAAACAATTATACCCCCTCCCTCCCCCCACCCCCCCCCCCTTTNCTGCAAACAAATTAGTGTAAAGACTAAAGCAAACACTTTTTCTAAAATGCTGCTTCTGGAAGCAGCGCTTGCCGTGCTGTAGGACTTGGATCTCAAATCAAGTCAACAAGTTATTAGTAGACAACATAACAAAGGGCTTAGAAAATTCAGTTTGAGGTAGTGACATGCGCTGCTGCAACTATTCTTCATCGACAGGCTCCCAGAAGCCACTCTAATCTGTACTGCCAGCTATTAAATCCATTCTGTCTACACAGATCTAGAGAGGGGTTGATCAGAAAAAGGATCTTCCCCAAGCCCAAACTCAAGGCCACCAGAGCAGTGAAGGGACAGGTACCACAGCCAAACGGGAAACAGTTTTATGAGGCCACTCATAAAACACAGTTACAGCTTTTATTTTTTCCAATGCCCCCTGCACGGCAAGCGACACAAGCGCAACCTCGGTGCGCTTTAGCTTTTCTACCACTCACTGCTGTGCGATACCCACCCTTCCGCAGGTGGTGGTCAGGAGTGCTGCTCACGTTACTGGTAGCAGTTTACACATACGTGATATTAACTCTTCTACCTAAAGCCATTGGTTTCCCTGTAAAGGCCACCATAGCATCGTGTTCGTGCTGATAAGCAAGCCAGCACGGAGCTCCCCGGTACAGCGAGGGCTGTGTCCCTGCCCCGCTTGGGCAGCCCACCTCCTCCCACCTTCCTCCCACCTTCTCCCACCTCCTCCCCTCCCCCCCTCCTGTGGGTACAGAGCAGCCCAAAGGCCGGGGGAGGCAAAGGGCAGGAGGGAGCACGGATTCAGTAACAGTTCCGTGGACTCAGTTAGAACTTCTGAAGTCCCTCCAGATAAGGACCTACCACGGTGAGGCGCCGGGCATCACCCACTGCCTACTGAGGGGAACTGAACGTGGAAAACATGAAAAACACAACAGTGGGATTTGCAGAGCAGAGCTTGGCCATACAAACACGCGCGACATCCCATGCTTTCCTTTTCGTTACACGATCGTCGTCGTTAGAAGCAATTCTCCTACTTCCACAGCACCGCACCGACAGCGGCACTGCACGTACTCCCGCACCTTCGTTTGGAAGCCACCTTGGTCGAGCAAATCACAACCCAGTAACAACCCATCCCGGGAACAGACCGCAGCAACCCAGAGCGACGGAATCCGCTGCTGGTTTTAAGCAAAAGTGTAACAAAACAGGCCACGTCTTCTGGAGCAGAAACTGCGTTTTCATTTTTATCAGGAAGTTAATTAATTGCCCAGGGTTGTGATCCATACTTTTCTTTTGCTTGTTCATGAGTTTCAAGCTACCAGCCCCGCCAAAAAATGCTTACACTGCATACTTAGATGCATGCCCACAGAAATCAGTTGCTTTTTATCAGCTTTTCCCATTAATTATGCTTGGATACCAATTAGATACGTGTCTGAAAAACTACCAGCTAAAAAAACTTGCATTGTGAGTGAGGATCAAAATCTCAGTGCCTGTAGAACTTAAATAATGGTTGGGGTTTTTTTTTCCCCCCTTCTTTATTTTGCACTTTCCTTAATTGGCAATACGCTATATGTTTACGTGAACATTTTCACCCTACAGACATGCAAGCCTTTCACAAAATATTACCAACCAACTAGATGGAGAACGGTAGACGACATGGCAGATACGTGGCAGACAAGCAATGGAGAGGCGATGCACCGACACGCATGCAGAAGGAGAGGTGGTGAGCATGCAGACAGAGGCATTAGGTGAGCACCAGATTAACGAGCTTTGGAGTGTGGTTAGCAGGGAAACCAGAAGCCTGTTGAATCTGTGTACAACGCATGAAAATGGCACTTGGAATTGCTGACCCAGACCTCGCTGCGTACCACCTCAAAGCAGGTGGGGGCAAAGCAGCAGTCAAATAAACTACACTTCAGTCTTTGAAAATGGCTTTAGTAAAGTCCAAGACTACACCCCAACTAGCCAGATACCAGATTTGGGGGCTCAGACAAAACCATTTCTGAAATTTGAAGTGTCTTGATTTTCCCAGCAGAAACCGTATGCACGACTGAAATAAGGTACCAACACCCTCTCCCCGAGCACTGCTGTAACGTGCTTTCCAATGGGCCGCAAGACCGAATTTTAAAGATTGCCTAAAACGTATTTATTCTATATTAGAAATTCTTGATCAGCTAACAAATAGCAAGGCTTTACACAAATTCAACAAGTAACCTCAGCGTGGATTTTATTACAATGGGATGGAGATAAGGCCCAAGCTCACCTTGGACGTCTTCTTCTCCACCATCACCATCCTCTTCCTCATTGTAAGCCAGCTCAGCCTGTTTGTCTGCCTCATACTCACCCACGTTACCATCATCCCCATTATAATCTGCCAGTTTAGAACCCTGCTGCGGATCAACAGGGGATTCATTCTCATCAAAGAATCGGCCTGTGAAGTAGGCAAAGGATTAAGTCAGAAGCAGAGAGGAAAGAAACAGGAAGACTCTCAACGAAAGCGGACCGCAGGTTAAGACAGTGGGGGTTCCGCAGGAGTTTCAGCTGGAGGAGGAAGGGGGCAGAGGGGAGAGACCAACAAGGCTTATGGAACACCTCCCTGCAAAAAGGACGTACTCGGTCATTCGGCATTTGGATCTGGTGAAATCACTGTTATCAGCTTCGCTCTTCGGAGCAAAGAGCTACAGTAAGCGACCAACCAGACAGCTCCATCTCTGATTACCTACAAACACTAATAAAAGCTTTCTTAAAACGCTGAAGAGCACACAGAGGAAGTTTCTGTATCTAGAGTTCTTTTCTGAGGATTGGCATTTTTCTACACACAGCAGAGCAATATATTGCTGACTTTGGATACGGTGACGTCTGCAGAGTGTGTGCCACACCGTCAAGGCCAGAAACCTAGCAGAGATCTGCCCTGCATCTCTGAACTGATTTTTTTAACTACCTAATTAATTTGGCTTTGCACTCTGGTTTCCTATTATGCTTTAACAATTTTCAAAATGTTCCGAACCCAGTATTTTTGTCTCCCAGCAAAGAATTAAGAATAGTTCCAGATACTGAAACAATGCACAAGAAAAACGAGAATTAGCTGGAACTGTGAGATGACGAGACGGTCAACCAAGCACACAATGGAAGATTAATGGTGTGATGTCGAGTTCGGAGCTGGTGTTTAATGGGATACAAAAAGATCTGTTCAAGTCCCAATGCAGTTCAGTCTCCTTGCCCGTTGCTTAAAGAACGCAACACTGAGTCTGCACAGGGTACAAGTCTGGAGGGATTACGTATAAATGAAAAAAATAGGATTAAAATGGGATACAATCGTTACAGACTGGAAACGGACTGAGAAAAAAAGTCTGCGAAGGCAGCTGTTAAGTGATTCGCAGTGGGGGCAATTAAACAGAGAAGTAAACATGAGGAATATGATTTCAACAGTAGGATTAAAAAAAAAAAGAGGTTGAGGTTACAATGGACAGATGTAAAAATGAAATTATTTCTTAAAACAATGAAAACTATCGTATGTTAGTATGTATGCAGTATATAAAAATCAGGACAGAAACGATAACATAGTGTTTATCTGGGTGGGGAAGAAAAGCAGAAGAATCACATCAAGTACAACTAAAACGTACAGAAATAGAAGTTTCAGTTATTTTCATAAAATAAGAAGAAACTATGATCTGTTCAGAAATCAGAAGTTTAATATATTACTCATTCTCTATTCATCTCTAGTTGAGTAATCCTTGCTATTATTGTTTGTATTTTTGGACACTGCATTATATATAAAAAGCAGACAGAACTGTACAATTTGCACACGTTAAATACAAAACAAGCTAGGGAGAGACAATTGAATGCACTTAACTTACAGAAAAAACGAGCCTGTATATATGCCAGAAATACTGTGACAAGAAAGTACTGAATAAACGTAAGCTGACAGAAGGAAAGGTTAACATATTAGAACGAGACGGCAGAAACACAGCGAGCCCGTACAGAGCCGTCAGCCGGAGCTCACGGGAGCCCCCAGGACAGCCCTGGCAAGCGCGGGTTCCAGCACCGCTTCAGGACGCAGCTACTCTGTCCCTGCAGGGGCTCCGTTCTGCTCTAAGTGTTCGGTATTTTAGCTCAAGCTACTTCAAACCCCGGGAGGAATGGCTGAGCACACAGACCTCACCAGCGGTCGCTTTGGGCTGGGCGGTCTGGACAGCAGCTCCACCGCCGGTGCGTGCAGAGCCAGGCGTACCAAAGATTTAGGGAGTAGATGACTCCTCGCACAACCCCGGGAGGACATCGACACTCTAACAAGGCACACGTAATGGTCCGGGGGTACCAAAACTTCAGGCTAACACCAGAACTGGAGTCGCTGGCAGCTCCAGCCTGCAACGCACCAATCGCCTTCTGAAACAGACAGGCAAGATCTGGAATCTGGACGGCACTGTGGATCTCTCAAATCATTCCAAAGATGAGGCAGTGTCCGTAACGCAGCCATTACACGGACTGACTATCTGAGGCACACTGAATGCGCTGTCCTGAAGCACAAGAGGTCAGTGACAGCACGGGATGCCCCATGAGGATGTCACTGATGCTAAAATCTGCAGGTAACTTTCCCTGAAATGAATTCTGAATAGAGACATGGGGCATTATTCAAAGCTGGATCCTTACAAACACGCTACCGGGAGCAGCCGTCCACGTGCTCCTCACTACGGACCTCCTCACAGGGCAGCTTTAACGAGCAGCGCGGCCTGGAGGTGAGCTGCACCCAGCTTTGTTCCAGGGCGCCAGGAAAGAGCACGAGTAGTGACATTGCTGGAGTCACCTTCAGGTTCTGCTGCTTCTGAAACGGAACGGTTGTGATGTGCCCATCTCTGTACCAATGCCATCAAAGAGGACAGTATCTTTTGGGAAGACGTTCCCCGGTTCTGAAACCAGACAGATACGACAGGTACCCCGACCAACGATGGTCACTCGTCTCATCCCATGGGCTGATGCACAGCGAGTTCTGAAGCGCGCAGTAACCAAAGCCCCAGCCAGGGAACCGTCTGCAGGGAAAGCTGCGTGCCAGAGCTGGGCTGCCCTAAACCAGGGGATGAATTTGTCACCAATGGACCTTTCACAACACCCACTGCTGATCAATCAGGAAATAAATCTTCTACAAATGTGGATTAGCTATTTCCACACATGATAAAGCGTGAAACACGTTGCATCGTTACAATGGAAATGTAAGTTATTCCAAATATGAAGGAGCAAAGACAAAAGGAAAAGACTAATCAGTGAGGATTACTGCCTCCTAGGTGCCTACAACGGAGATGTTCCATTCCCTGCTCCTGCCCACAAAGCCAGGCCCCCTCATCATTTAATCCCTAACCAGGGAAGACAGCCAATCTATTTAAAACCCCCAACAACTGGAATATGAAGCTCTGTCATTTCAGCTGTGGTCACTCAGCCAGACAAGCGCGAGATCTTCACGAAGTTCCTTTGATAACCTAAATAGTCTTGCACGGCTCAGGACAGGAAGGATGGAAGAAGAGCTCGCAAAGGTTGCACGCCAGTTTTGATACACCTATCCCCACTTCATCAGAAAGATTCACAAGTGATTAAAATAACTGAAGCCTTCCCTAAAGATCTGTTTCTAAAAATCAACAGTAAACTGAGGTCTATTCCCTACCTCTTCCACCCTGGTCTTTTTAGAGCTTCCCCCTCCTCATACTAAACCCTATGTATTTTTTTTTCTCTCCCCTGAATTCCCTCCAGCTTCCCATCATCTTTCTTTGGTATTTAAAGCCGGAGGATGGCCCCGCAAGCACTAGGTAAGCCAGAGTTAGTTACTCCTTCTTATTATCCCATCTGACATTCCTGTTAACACATCCCAGAAGAAAACCCTCACTTCAAACATTTGTTAGTAACTAATATCCACTGTTGACCACATTGTTTTTGACTGAACTTATCACGTGCTATTTGTCACTTACTCTGTGCATGTACTTCTCCATTCTTAATGACAGACTACTTTTACAAACATTTGTGTTGCTGAAACCACATCTCATGCATTGTTTATCATCCCGCGCTCAAATACCAAACGGTGCCAAGCAGAGGATGCATCTTTGTAAACCTCACAGAAGCTTTTCAGATAAAACTGCTAAGGATACCTATACTTGGAATATTCTTTCCTTAAAGTTGTGCACCCACCAAAGAGCAAGTTATTCCTGACCAGGTCTCCATTAATTTGCCTATGACAAAGTCACATTCCTGTTTTTACTGCCTGCGTTCCTTTGAATACAGACTTTTCAGATCGTATTGCTTTTAGAAAATCTGTTCTTAAAAAATTCACGTTAACCACTTGTCATATGATCTTCAAACTGATTGAGAACGCGTTCAGTTACCTCTCCAGGTACCAAAGCGGGGCTGCTGGGTCTCTACAACTCCTCAAATCCTCTTTTCCCTCACCTTTTAAAGACGTGTCTTGTGGTATGATGGTTCCTCTTTCAAAGTCATTAATGGTTCAGAAACCATTCTGGGCAGCTTCTCAGTCCTCTCGGATGAGGTTTGGCACTATCTACGGGCTTCAGCCTCTGACCCTTTGGGGGGCTACAAGGGGCTGGGGGGCCAAGGAGAGAGGACACTGAACTCCCACATCCCTGTACACCCCTTTATGCCAATACACACCCTGCATCTACCTGCCAGCAAATTTCACTATATGCTCCCAGGCCCCATTTTAATTTAACCCCTGCTTCAGAACAGCAACCACAACATTTCACAAGAATAAATGGAGTATTATTCTAAACTTATTTCTCTGTTATTCAAGGAATATTTAAGAGATTGCTAGAAGATAACATTTTTTTCCTGCAATTACTCCAAGCTATAGAAGTGCCAGTCAAGTTCTGGACCATGAAAAGGAATTGCAACAACTTAATTCTAACAAAGGGAACTTCCCAAACTAAACCTTCTATGACAAAAATGGATGCATAGTTTCATGTTCCTGAGCGTGACCCTAGCTTCCAGAATTCGTTTCACTGACCACTGAAACAACTTCATGATTCTATTTCAAGAAAATCACTATTTCTGTACCACCGTTTATCCGATCCACAGAATTAATACAGGTTTCGAGCAGAAGGCTATAGAATCCTTTTTATCTTCCCAGTTCTCGTGACTCTGAAAGATGGCTGTTCTGATGTGATAACTTGTCATCTTGAAGTACAGACAGATTTTAATCACAGAAACCAAAGCCTAAGTGAAAGCTGCTTAGCTGCGACTACACAGAAATTTAAGCTTGAATTTATAGGAGCTTACAATAAAGGAAAATCTTATTTGGGTAAAAAACAAGAGGAGATGTTTCAGCACTATGTTTTTTCTTCCAGATGCCCCTTCTCCACCCAAATGCCAAACAATTGCCACTAATTCTTCAAAAATAACTAGGTTAAGGAATACGCAGTCAGTATACTCTATACTGTACAGTGGAGTAGAGTATCTCCACTGATACTATAACAAATTTCTTTCAATATAATGTTCCTATAGGAAGATGCTAAATCCAATGCTGTAGGCACAACACTCTCTCAGTGTTACGGTGTCAGCCGCAACGTAGAGACGCACCTCAAAAACAAGAGTTCACAGACAGACGTATGCGTATTTGAAGTTCCTACCTGCTCTCTGCCCACTAAGCCTCAGCAGCATTACCACCATCACACACAACACACACACGATTTGCTCCTGCCTGAAGGCTTCTTCCTTGAGCAGCCACAGAAGAGTTCTGGAAAACTTCCTCACGCAGAGGAACAAACTTCTGGCCAATACACATATACCACCACAAAGACCCCCTTTGTAAGGGCTGAATTCTCATGATATTGTCCAAAACATCATATTTAAGTAATACAGTGTGAATATAAGTAACTCGTTATCAGGCACGTATCAAAAGTCTTCACTTGATCTATTCAAATGTGTAGCAATTTCCAAATACATTTTAAATTCCTATAAGCAAATAATTTTTTTAATGACTGAATAGATATATATGAAAGATGACACATTAAGACATATCTTTTACACAGTAACATATTACATTTCATTTCAAGTTTACTCTCCCAGAAGACCACCCGCTGCAACAGTTCCTACTTTCCAGACAGGCACTATTACAGATAGAAAATGAAGCGACTATCTTAATACATTAAGTATGTGATATTGGCCAACTTACTTTGCTTCATCTTCTGCAAGTCACTAACTCTGCTCTTTGGAATTTTTATATGGTCTGCTTCAATTCTGTGTTCTTTCTGATTTTCCATATTTTCTTCGAAATTTAAGTGGAGGGAATTTGGAGGTATCTGCTTCACAAGATCAGCATTTCCATCATTGTCACCGTGCAAACCTACAGAGTGAGGAAGCATGTTTGGTTTTTACACGGTTCCAAAAGAAGTCTATACTGTTATCACAAAAGTTAATTCGTCACATTTTAATCCGTAATCAATCCTAAGTCGTTACCTTCTCAGCTGATTTTCTGTATGTACCTAAGTGCCTGATGAAGCCTAGAACAATAATACGTTTATGTAATTTTGTATCCTCCTGCTGATTCTGCTTTCCAAATCTATTAAGCATCATTTATTGTTTCAAGAGCTATGATCTGAGGAGAAGGTTGCAGTAGGTCACAGAAGTTATGCTAAAAATAATAAGCAGAATCACAGGACTACACAATGAAGGACTACAGAAAACCCCGCTCCCCTTGAAATTCACATCAACCTTCTGTTGGTAAACTCTAAATTCAACGAAGCAAGGATTTCACTTGCTATCTTTCATGTTTTCTCATTAATAAAAGTCAAAATGAAGGACTACCTCAGAACAACAAAAAGAAACAAACTATTTAGAAGACTTGACATTTGGAAATAATAAACTTTAACTGCGTATACAGACTTTGAACTCACGAATTTTGGTATTCTAATGTATGCAGAACCACTGCAAAAGGAAAGAAATTAAGAAATACTTCCGTTGCTTTTTTCCAAAAGAACCAATAATGGACAGAAACTTCAAGCTGGTCGTGTCACAAATAGAGCACATTATATTTGATGCTTTTTAGCAGAACAATATTTGAATATGACAGTTGCAGTGCAGATATAACCTAACATTCTCTTTGACATTAAAGCAAAATTACTTGATCCACAAGCATTAAATTTAAGTGTATTTTCTATGGATTTGTTTCCTTCCTAACTGCAATTCTTCTAAACCCTTTCACTGCAGTACTTTTAGTTCTCTCGTGTCCTAAACTTCCCCCACATCACCCTCAAGTAAGCTGTTCACAGAAACAGGAGGACACTGAGCAAGCGATAGTACCGCTGTTCAATCTACCAACAGACCCACAGTCAATTCTTGATGATATGTTGCAGCCCTGTTTAATTAGTACCCCTGAGTATTCATTTCAATTAGCCTCCTCTGCCAGTGGAGAAATCTTGAAGCATTTACCTTTGAAAAAATCTAACTCTCAAATCTGGCTGAAGTTGGTCAAAAGGCTCAGAAAGAACTGGGTGTGGGGGGGACAAAGAGAGATGGTACAAGCACCAAGCTCGGTGCCTCAGGGCGCCAGGCTAAGGACACACTCGGTCTGGGATCCTGCAGAAACTGAGTGTTGTTTTTCTTTTTGTAACCACACCAAACGGGAAAAAGGGGCTGGCACGTACATCTAACGTTCATCACACGGTAGCAGATATTGCACGGTAAGTTTCCTACAAAATGTTGACTTGTCACACGGTAATAAGAATTTTACCTGGTGCCAGATTTGGAGCATGGGGCTGTTCAGTTGGAAGATTTATAACAGGTTGATGATCTTCACTTTTAGCAGCTGAAATAAGTGGCTTCTTTAAAGCTAAAATAAAACACACGGACAAAAGCGTTAACGTGAAACAAACAGACACTATATACCTCTAACAATCCTGTAAACTTTTTGTTGTTGTTGTTGTTTTCTCATTTTTAAACCATAGATGACAATATGAAATACAAGATTTTTGGGGAAAATATATTATCATGAGCATTCAGTTTTGAGAATTCAAATCTCTAAAGCACAGTAAAAATTATCAGATTTTCACCCCACTTGAATTTTATTACCATAGACTGATTTAAAAACTTTGCATTCCCTATGAAACACACGGTATTCCAACAGAACGCGTCCACCACCAAGAACCCAAATGCGAAAGTATTAAAACATTTCTCCTAACCGGTGGGAGTATCTTCAGCTTTAGCAGCGTCATTATCTTCTATTTCAGGCATGCCTGCATCTCCTCCTGGTTTCATTTTCTCTGTAAAACAAGAATAGGATATTCTGCCTTATTAAGCTTCAAGTTTGAACAGTGACTTTCCCTCTTGTGGAAGGCTCTACGACCAGAAGAAAAGCCCTTTATCCACAGACCATGTCCCATATCGATAAAGCAGCTACAACACTCCTGATACTGTTCTGTCGAAGCCACTGACGACTGCTCTGGAGCAGCGCTCCCAAAGTCAGCGCAATCTTCAGAAAAGGATGGGAAACGGATGCGCTGCTTCTGGTAGCATGGTAAGAAAAGCCGGCTGCAAGAAGCTGGCTGGAACAGACACCGAACTGACATAAAAAGGTGCTGATTCGGCAGCACAAGAAGTAGCAACGAAAGGAACCCATCTGCCTTTCGGAGGTGCCTACAGGGAGGAAAAACTGCGACAGTTACTCACTGAGAGACTCCTGCACAGCTCCTGATAACCACAGGTCCCCGCCGTTCCTGCTGACGTACCCAGCTGGAGACTGCTCGCAGTGGTTTCCAGGCTCCTCACCTCCAGCCACCTTCTCCGTACAGATTCCGGCTCTCCAACAACCCACCCTTCCCGAGCTCACCCCAGCACACACCTCGGAGGGAGCGGGGAGGCAATCCCCAGGAAGGAGACGCCAATGAACCAACAAAGTCAACACAAAACCGTGCAAGAAACTACTTTCATAAAAGGACACAGAGAAAGGACGTGCCAATCTCTGGACACCTATAAACTCCAGCTCAGTACAATCACGTGCGGCTAATCAAGTTATCTGAGCCAAATAACTCACTGTTCTACTTCGGAGAAATGCACGATTCTGTAGCATAGCAAAGGATACAACACAATTGGCCCATTATCTATCAGAAATGACCAAAACAAAAAAAAAGGAAATACCTTTGCCATTTACACCATGATCTGAAGGCTGCTCATTCTTTACTGCGGTTTTATCTTCTGCCTCTGGAACGGTCTTCGATATTGCCTGGTCATCATTACTGGGACTCACTTCAGTGTCCTTACTGGACTGAATTTTTTGTGTGGCCTGTTAGAACAAATTCATGAGGAACCAATAGCAAGCACATCCCTGAAAATTACACAACAAAACCCCTCAAATTCAAGATTACTTTGGGTAAACAAAATCGCATTTATGAATTAGATAATCACCAAAGCAAACAGCAGCGGAAGTCCTCTATACACAAACCTGAATCCTGAGGTAGGAGATGAGAGTACGGACACATAACCAAACAGAAAATATAAAATACAGCATGGCTGTATGACATTTATGTCGGCATATGTAGCTCTTAAGTATAACACAAACAGGTTAAGGCAACATTGGCCTTAAGCCTCAGGTCAGAGGCTTTGAAACAATTGTAGATTTTAAGAAAGATCTGACTGAAATCTACTTCAAGTCTGCCATATTATTTGAAATGTTTGTAAGCAGAGACAAAGTAAGGAAATGAAATTTCAAGAAGAGCAGGTTATTTCATCTGTTTGTAGGAAAGAGGCCCATATTCTGCTGGCAGCTCGCACCATATAATTACACCTCTGATACCATTCAAATGCCATTGTTATTTGCATCACATTAGCACCTCGAGGCCTCAATAGGGATCAGGTTCCCTTTTGCAATAACCTATATAAGGTTTAAGAACATGGATCCTGCCCCAGAGAGCTCTAAAGTAATATCCATTTTACAGAGAAGAAAGTGAAATCCTTCGCGATGATGCCACGCGGGAAGGCTGTAGCACAGCGAAGAATTAAGCCTGCTCTTCAAGACTCAGTTCACTGACCGAGCAAACCAGCCAGGTGTCCTCACGCTGACACCCGCTTAGGGCTGCTCGGGACAATATTTAACAAAAAGTTAGGGCAGAAATGTCCAGGGCCTCCATATATCTGAAATGCTGAGTCAAACAAACGGCAGACTTCAGGCTCTTCCAATTCAACAAAGAAACTTAGCTGCGCATCACCTTTTGTTCCCGCACAATTTGGTCCATTAATTTCTTCATGTTTTCTTCATGTTGCAGTCTCATTTCCTTGATCTGTTGCGCACACTGCAGACTTGATTAGAAACACATTGTTAGTTACATTACATTCGTTGTATCTGCTCTCCAGTAAATAAAATAGGGGGCAAAAAAATATGAAGTGGCACAAAAAGCCAAACCTGAGATATAACTAGAATAGTCTGTCCAAAAAGCCTTGTCCTGGAATGGGCATGGAGTGGAAATGGACTGAATACAGAAAGAAAGCAGAACTGGAAAAAATAGGGACAGAGCAGAAAAACAGTAAAATAAACAGAATGGCCTTGAACATATTTCCTCCAAAACCTGGAAAGCAACCAAAAAGTCAAGCTTCATAGTTAGTCTGTCATCAGCAAATATTAATTCCAGTAGGAAAGCAATGTATCTCCCAGGGCTGTCAACACAGAAGATGCACAACTACGACTATCAGTTACTGCTACCAACTCGAATGACACGATCGGAATGACACAGCGAAGCGTCCCAACTTCTCGAACAAGCCACATCGGGATCAACCCAATTCAACAAAATTCCTGTCTCCCACAAACATGCAAATACTCCACACAGCACACAGAGTAAAGAATATTGGTTTGTATGTGAAAGTTTCAAACATTTTCTCAAGCATTAACCTCCCTCATTCCTCAAAGCTTCAGAAGTAGTCGTTCTCCCTGCTTCTCCATCATAAAAGGCTGAGGTCAACTTAAAATTTCAATATACACAATGCTTCAGTTAAAAAAAAATAAAATTACACTTTTAGAAAGACAGCAATTGACAACCCTGGCAGCTTACAGAACTGTCTTGATTAAACTCTTCCAAGTATTTGTTAACTAAAATCTCCACGTTATAAAAAGTGCATTGACTTAAAATCGTCCAATGCTGAACAAGTCCAGTAAGTCAGATTTTTCTTAGATCATATCTCAGCTTGGGGAGAGGAGTAGAACGTGACAAAACCACAGGATTTTAAAATCAAACAACTAGCTAAGTCGAAGTTACATCACCAAGCGAGCACACTCAAGTTTGAGGACGAGCAGAACTTTGGATTCATTTGCCCTTTTTCATAAATACAGACTTCCATTACACACACACAAACCTACAGTTACTACCATTGCTGAAGACATACCTATCGTATTCCAGTCTCCTTGTAAGGTAAGTATTGTTCTTCTTGTACTCGTGAAGCTGATCTTCCTGGCGAATGAATTCCTGACGCAATTCTGCTAGTTGTTCTAGACCAAAACCCAAAAATCAATATGAATATAGACATGTAAAAAAAAATGCCCATGGCAGATACAACTTTCAATATTGCTATGCAAGTTACAAATTTGCTCAAGATTTATGTCATTTCTACTAGATATACTTTAAAGATTCTTAAACTAACTTGAAAAAGATGCCAACTTACTCATGTATGCCAGATGTCATCATGAATTTTAGAACAGTTCTTCTGATACTATGCCAAAACCCCTAGATTTTTCTTTACCTTTTCATTCCCAAGACTTATACAATGCTATTTCACCTATCTGTTGGAAATCGCCTTAATTTTCTGAAAGATTCTGTTATTCTGAGTAACACAAAAATACTACTGGGTTACTTTAGGCACAATGATCAAATATGCCTTTTCTGCAATAAATGTACGAAAGAAGGTACCTTCGCACTACCCATAAAATCAATACATATTCCTGTCTTCACAAGTAATTGTTCTGCAAGTTTTTCTCCCTGCTCCTCAGGCTAAAAGTAATTAAGCATCTACTATTTAAAGTTTCAGCTACATAGATACAGGCAGAAATGCCAAGCGTGTTGTCTGCAGGCATGTTCAAAGTTTGGCATTAGCCAGTCCAGGTCACTCTGAAACTCATACAGTAAGATTGTAATCACGTCTGTATATAACAGCCTTAAAAGATGTTTTCTGGACGTTTTCAAACCCAGCATAAGTATCACAACACTGCTGATCCAAACTATACTAAATTGCGTGTTTGGTCATAAAAATGTTTCTAGCATCTTGGAAGTAAGCAGCGCCAGCATACGTGTTCTTCCTGCAGACAGCAGAGCCAACCCTACACTTGTCCAGACTAGGCAGTACACAAATACAACGAAATTTCACATCATGCGCTGTTCCAGCACCACTCGATCTTTCACCTAAAATGTATTCTGCAGTACTCAGGCAGTTAAAAACCACACAGCTTCACACTCTGCCACATCACCTTTTGGCCATAAATCCCTTACCCTTTAAGCGATGTATGTCTGCCATCTGATAGGAGACATTGTTCTGCAGCTTAATCTGAAAGGAAGAAAGGGTAATATAAATACAAACAATCAGCAGGTCAGGCAGGGCTTACACGGTGAAGACTCGGGTGCGTTTGTTTGCACTGTAAAGGCAATGCATGGAAAGGATTATCAGAATGACGCGTACAAAGTTCTTGTAAATATAAGTAATGTATGTTTAGCTATCTGTGTGATATCACCAACCTAAACACTATATTTAGGCTTTGCCAGCAAGGACTTAAATTTATTTCCAGAACATATTTCTATCAAAAAGGTAGATTCTATCAGGACTGAAAGAAACACACTGCATTCCGATCCTGCAGAAGGAGATGGTGAATTCCCAATGTCAAAGCGTAAGTGTATGAAAATAAACACGCAGCATCATTAGCTAAAACAATTTTTATCTAATGTATATGTAAAGTAAATTTTTTACGTGATTCTACCTAATATTCATGATACACATTTTATTTTTAAGAGAGAATCTGAGACCAGTAGACTTCCACAACAGCTTTTAATTTGGTATTTTTAGTAAGGAAAAAAATAGCAGTTACAATAAATAAGAAATGCGTGTACACAAAGTCATGAAGTAAAGCTGCTTTGCCTTGTTCTTACATAAAGACATATGTAAACACAAAAACCAGCAGAAATGAAGAGAAAGATGCACACGTAGACCATACTGAGAAAGGGGGAAAAATCCGCAGCTGTCATCAGGCAACACTGATGCTGTCATTATTTTTCTTGTAGTTTCACGATCGATATAAACAGTAACTCTAGAAAGGGTGCTGAAAGAGGGCTGGCGTTCTTGGGTTACAAGGTCAGAATTACCTCTCGGAATGCCAAAATGGAGCACAAGCACACCTACTCTGGCGTGGGACACACACACACAGAGGCTATCTCAATTCCCACACAGCCTCTGAAGCACAGCCTCTGAGTCAGTTACCTACATTTCGTGCCAAAACAAACAAAAAAAGACATATGCCCTTATTTTGAGACTTCCTCCACCCACCTCTACCCTCCCTTTTATCAAATTATTCATTTCTTTAAAAGCGTTTCACGTAATGTTTTTGTTCTTAAGAGCGGCACTGAAACCCCGGACTGTCTGATTCAGTCTATCCCGTCCGGGTTGAGGCAGACATTTGTAACTTCAGGAACGAGGGCCATACGAGAACTGCTGGAATCGTGATTTTCTGCAGAACAGAGCGTACACGGAGGCACGCCTCCAACAGCTCCGAGCACATAACAGAGGCTCCTCAGGAAACAGAGTGCTCGGAGGAGAGTTCGGGTTGTGCCAGACTGCAGTATCCCGCTCATCCCTAGCAGACGCGCACACGGGCAGCGCTGGCGGCAAACCCCGCGCAGGGCCGAGGACACCAGCCAAGAGGGTTTCTGAAGAGCGGAGAGGCACCACCGCGACAGCTCCGACCGGGGAAACGCCCAGGCGCTTCACCAGGCTTTTCCCAAAAAAAGCAAGAATGGCAGCTGATGCAATCTTTCGGTAACCTGAGAACCCTGACCATACTGCTCTGGAATAGGATACAACAGAAGAACACCCAACGGAACTCCTCTAAGGAGCAGGTTAGAGCCAGGCGCTGGAGAAGCCCTTACACGGGCGCTCTGCCCACCAAGACAGTTAAGGCAGTGTAGCTACAGGATGCACAAAGAACAACGCTCGGTCAGCTGGAAGCCTGGGTTGGACTTCCCATGCTCGATTTCAAAAGCGCAAGTAACCCCTGGGCTGGGGACCTCCCACAGAAGCACAAGACGAAAGTAACCACCGAGACTTTCTATTCCGTCAGGCGCCCATCTTGCCAGCTCTCCATCAAACAGACACCAGGATGGGGGAGATATAAAAGGAGTGATTTGTTGAGCATTAATTGAAAAAAGCATCTTCCCCTGTGGCACTGGCAATAACAACCCAATTTTTCCCATCTTCCACTCTCATGCCATTCTTTCTCAGAACCCAGTAAGTCTACAAACAAAGGGGATCCTGGGAAGTAGCGGGTTCCGTTTTCAAACCTTCATCTACCAGAGTTCAGAATACATAAAGCCTTCCCGCTGGCTTGCTCCTGCTCGTCCTCCAGAACATCTGACTTGGAGGGGCTGGGGAAGGGTTTGCCTCTCTGTTAACAGGAGTTTGATTTGAAGACAGCATCAGTTTTATCACACAATCTTTCACTTTGGCAATTTTGAGTTTGAGAGAAAAGTGACAGAATTTATATCCAAAACAGCTCAGCTGACAGCAAATGTCCCTCATCTGAAGGATAGAAAGAGAAGAAGCTTTTTTATGATTCATGGGATCTGTTCCACCTACACATGCAAAAAACCACACTCCACAAACCATGGCGCAAGTCCAGTTCTTTCTGAGCTGTGTCCTCCTCGAGTCTAGACTTATTTGTACTGTTCATATTTCTCATTGGCTTCTCAGAGCCTTTCCAAAGCAGTTGGGACGTATAAAAGAAATTGTCTGTAATCCAAAGAGCTCTGCACAGGAAAAAAAACATCAAAACTCCTGCGCATGCCGGAGCTACGTACGTGCAAGGCGCCCTTCCCGTGCTGAATTGTTAACAGTCTTGTCATGTAACGAAGGGCACTGTAAGGAAAACCAACATAAATGTGGGAGCTTATCTCCCTACGGCAGGACAGAAGACAGGTGGTATTGCTTCCCGATGAAATAAGTGGTAAACTGTAAACACCCACCCATCTTTCCCTGCAAGTCATTTCTTTATCTAGCAAGAACACCCTCCAAATTGCCCGTTGAATCAGCACGAGCAGGTGTCCGTGCTCCCCTGTGCAGCTTCCCAGCCTGGGCATTCCCAACGCACTGCTAGGGCTGGAACGGCCCCGGAAAGCTGTTTGAAAGTCCGTTTGCACAAGGGTCTATATGCCACAGTTCCATGACCTTTCTTCTGCTGTCAACTGCCTTTTTCAGAATAGGCGTTGCAGTCATCAAGCAATGAGTACAGCGTTGGAGATGACACTGTCATCATCAGGAACGTGCAGTAAGATTGGAAGATGCGCTCAACACCACCGCTGTAAAACGACAGCTTTGCAAACTGAGTTTTGGCAACAAAGAACATAACCAGCTGCTCCCAAGGATGGTTTACTAAACGGTTTCGTCCTATGAAGCGCCATTCCTAGGCATGAGCTAAGGGGCAGGGCTGTCTTCCACACCTGGCAGTGCCAGCAAGAGCTCTGGCATGGGAAAGGCACGCTCCCGAGAGCTGCAATCGCAAATACGGAGCTACCAGCCCCTACACGCTGGATGGTTGCCATTTGGAAGCTCTCCACCACAAATTCCTGCCATTCAATCATTTTATTGTGCTTATTGCAAAAGGATGTGTAAAGCTATAAAAAAAAAAAAGTATCCTCATGGTATGCTGCAAAACAGTGTGAAATACTCAGGGAACTAATGGTAACTCTGACCACACCACCTCCCCAAACACTGGGGCAACCACCACCCCTGCTCACCTCCCAGAAGGAGCTCCAGAAGAGAACTCCTCTGGATTGTCCCGAGGTCCAGCAGACCATCAGGAGCTCATCAAGATGCGCACAGGGTGACAGGAGAGGAGAATTCCCAAGAACTCATGCTTTATTTTATTTATTTTTTTTTAAGCACAAGACACCAGGCACCAGGTCACGCTCCTACATTTGCTCATAAGAGCAAACAATATCCTGGTGCAGTGCGAGTGGCTCGTTACGCACGCAGGGGGAGGGAGGAGAGACCAGGGTTGGGGCTTGACTACAGATAGCACTGAGCTCGGGGGAAGCTGCCTGCAGAAATTCAAGTTACCTCAGCGCTGGGGAGATGCACACTTGATTCACATGACCACGAGGCGAAGGATCTCTTATGAAGACAAAGGAGCATAAAGCAGAATTGACACCATAACCACCTGAGTAGCATCTTTCAAATGAGTTTTCTATGCAATAAGCCCAGATCTGTTGTGATCACTTGATACCCTGGGAATTACGTGTCGGTGTTTTATTACAGCTCCTGCATTTCACAAACGGAGTAAGATCATTGGTAAAAAGGAGTTTGTTCAAAGAACATCCTTGACAAATTCCATTTTGAGAGGAAAAAAAAATTACCAGTCAAGCCTTTTTTGGTCAAACTCTTTATGCCTACTCACTATTGTTTTTTTCAACAGATGTTTATTCTCTAAAACAGAGCTTTATTCTCTACTCTCTAAAGTACAGTCACTTAAAGGGGTGTTTAAAAAAAAAATAGGATTTTTGCCACTGAGAACATGACAGTAGCTCACATGGGAGGAAAAGAGAAAGGGACAGCGACTGGTTATTGATAAAACACACTACTATTCTTGCCTATTAAGGCACATTGAACATTTTCTACACAAGAAGAGAGGATATTCAAAAGCTAATAGCTCACATGACCTTAAATGGCAGCTTCTGGAACAAAGAACGAAGATACAGAGCATACACTGCAGTATGCATACAATTAATGATAAAATTAATTTGTGAGGATTACTAGTCACATTTGTCTTTCTCCCCTCCTGCTCTGCCCCGTGAGATGCCAGACTCCGAGAGCATTCAAGGACCAGCCAGATCTGTGGAGAGCAGCGAAGTGGTCAGCAGGCAGCTGCAGCTCAACAGCACCTCAGGTTGTGTCCTGCGCATCAAAGCGGGCTCTGCCTTCCAGTAACCCCTGCTAGACACCCTGACCTAGCACTTGCATTTTCTCTCCCGGTGTCCTACAGAAAAACATCACAGATTTGAAAAAAAATATAAAAAATACAAATTTCTCATATTAAAAGCCAGCCTTGCCACGCAGCCCACTAATTGATAGCTTATTTGAATACCACTAGTGGAGTTTTTTTTACACCTGTCAGTCAGTTACAATAACGAAACAAGTTAATTACCCTATAAACACAGGCTAAATAACGGGAACGCAAAATCAGCTTCACCTACATAGAGAACAGCCGTGCTACAAATACCCACCTATATTACTTCCCTTGAATATCCTTAGCCACTTCTCCAACAGTCTGCAGCTTGGAGACAGTTTCAGTGCATTTATCAACCTTCAGCAGACTTCCTCCGTCAACGTGTCCAGCCTGGCGCGAACTCCTGTTATTTGCTATCCTCAGCAGCCTGGGAAAGGGCGCTCCAACCCCGTGCCCTGACCGACCACCTCCTGTGTTCTCAAGCTACTACCATCTTTGGATGCTTGAGTTTATTGAGGAGGGCAACGAACAAGTAAACCTATTTGCCTTCTATTTGCACATAAAAGTTCAAATAAAAAAAACCAAACAAACAAACCCAAAACACCCCCCCTCACACTTCTGAAAACCACTAGCTTTCTGTCGTTTACAAGGGGAAGCATCTTTGTTAAAGCCTAACTGCTTTGAGTTCTGCTTCGCTTACTCATCAGACTTAACTATTTTGATATCTGTATAGAATACTTATTTGTAAATCAAACTAGACTTTTATAGTATCACAATATTTTTAATCACAATGGTGTTAGTTGCATTTATTTCCAATGGAGAGCACCAGTACCCACCATTACATATCTAATCAGGCTTTTTATCCCAATCTCAGAAAAAATTAAGAAATTAAAAAATCATGTTTGGTGAACACACAAATGGCTTAATTTTAATGGTTCAATAGGAAATAAAACATAACTAACACAAATGAAATCAATTTGAAGGAGTCTAACTCTGCAATGAGATATGTACGTATTCAGTTTTTCTGTGACAATTAAATGCATTTTCTTATACTGCTCATCAAATGCGTGATATGAAAGGGCCAGAAAAACAAACTCAGCCAGTAATAAGCTCGAGTGTGATATTTCCATAAATCCTACTGTGATAAAGTGTTCAATTAGCAGAATTAGGAACTGCATGCAAATAAGAGTCCACGCTACCATACCCGACTGCGTAAAAGAACTTGTCTGCTTAACTCCTTTGTGAAGAGTTGCCTGTGATGATTATGGAACAGTGAAAGTTGATGCATTCACTCATTTTCCCTTCCACAACAAAAGAAATCCCCAGGCCCCCTCCACATAAAAGGGCAAGCTGAACTGTGTGCTAGCTCGTCTCTTTGCAGCGAATGAAAACGGCACATTATATTGGCAAAATGATATTTTTTTTTCCCCAAGGATACAGCGGCTGCGTAAGAAGCAGCCCCCAACGTGCGAGGCANTACCTTGCTGTCCTCGCACCTCTTCACCTGGCCGTCCCTGGCCTGCAGCTGGCTGCTCAGCTGGCTGTAGTCGGCCTCCTTCTGCTCCAGCTGCTTCTTGTGGGAGTCCACCTTGCCCATCAGGTCCGAGTTCCTCTTCTCCAGGCGGCCCCGGGCCACCTCGGTGCGCTTGGCCTGGCTCTGCAGCTCCGCCACCTCCTCCTGCAGCAGGGCCTGGCGGGACGAGGCGTTCCAGCAGTTGAAGGCGAGGATGGCGATCACCACCAGCAGCGCCACGAAGACGAGGGAAGGCAGACGGCCGCCCCTCCGGTTGGCCCCGAAGCCCACCATGGGGGAAAGCCGCCGGGCGCGGGGGGGGCTTCACCCGCTCACCGCCTCCGCCCGCACCCGAGAGGGGAGAAGCAGGGCCGGGGGGGGCTGGAAGGCTGCTCAGGGCGCCTCGCTGCCCCGGGGGGCCGGGCGCATCCCCGGCGGCGGCGGGCCCTGAGGGCGGCGGGGGTAGGGAAAGGAGACAAGACGAGAAGAGAGGAGAGGAGAGCGGGCTGCCCGGGGAGGCGGAGGGGAGCGGGGCGAGGGGACGCCGCGCCGGGGGCAGGGCTCTGCCCGCGCTGCCGTGGCCGGCCCAGGCGCCGCTCCCGCCCCGC
>VUYV01000336.1:535371-575388 GCA_008711295.1 Anarhynchus alexandrinus
AAAAAGCCAGTATTTATGGATTTTTTTGTAAGTCACAGAGAAGAAAAATGAATTGATTTAATTGAATTAAGTTTCTGTTAGCATTACTAGGGAGTTACAAAAGCGTGGAGAGAGTTGATAATATAAAATTGTAGGTGTTCTGGAAGGTGTTAAATTTTCCAAGGAAGATGGTTAGAACTGACTGGTAACTGTAGAGGAGTATAAGCTGCAGTGCGTGAGCCCTTGTAACCAAAGAAATCATTCAAAGTAACCTCATAAGCTAAGAAACTGCTGTTTTGATCTATGTACTGTTACTGCCTAGAACAATGTATTCCTCTTGCGTGCCCTGCATTTCATAATCAAAGCCTGAATGCTAATAACCTGAAAAATGCATCCTCTCTCCTGGTCTATTAATCAGTACTGCGGTGAGCCAAAAACATTTAAAAATATTTTGGATGTAGCAGTCGCTCTCAGCCGAGGGCATACTGTGTTAGCAAATGGTCATGCACTGGGAGAATGTCTACGGTGGTAGAAAGGGTAACTGAGAAATCAGATGCTTCTGGATGCTCTAAGACTAGACAGGTCGAGGGGGAAAACACATTTCATGAGTTCCTTGTATGGATCGAGGGCGTATCTAGTGATGAACAGACATGCAGTGAAGTTCCTAAAAGGCTTACTGACTTTCAAGAATATGCACGCTGACTTACAAGTACCTGAAACTCCCCGGGCTGTTGCCTGGCACAGCCTTCTGCGCGGCGTGCACAGAGCTTCTCCAGAGCTGCTCAGGCATCATATTCTTCCACAGCATTTACAGGCAAGTCACAGACGTTCTCTTTGGTTGGTTTCGCTAAGTAGGATGGTTTTGCTGATGAAATGCATAATACACATTTGATTTTCTTTTTCCCTTCAGACATTTTACTTTGCAAAGGGATTGCTGATTATTTGTTTCCCTGGTTTTCTTCTACTGTGCAGTTGGAAATTGTAAGAGCCACACACATGGTATTTTTAGAACTAGTGTTCTGTGTTGTTATTGCCATGACATTTTTATCATTTAAACCAACAAAGAAGTCTGAGTTGTTGTCTGAGTCAAGTATTTTGATCCCTTCAGAATCTGAAGCAAGTTTTTAAATGAAAGATAAGATTAGATATATTAGTTTACTTTTTGTGCATAATCTAACTCAAAGCTAAGAGAAGAAGCACTCTATAAAAGACAATAGTTGGACATTCAGGAAGAACTGTCAGAAAGATAGACTGAGATTTGAGTTCAGGCAGAAGGAAACAGGTGCTGATAGGAAAAAAAAATCAGTAAGTTATCAGCATCCAAAAAAATGGTATCTGAGAATGACAATGATTGAGGAGTAGGTTGTCAGGGAGCAGCAAAAGGCAGGTGGAGGTGCGAGCAGCCCTCACCAGCACGGTGCAGTCCCACAGTGCCTGGGCAGAGCGGGAGCAGCAGCACGCTCCTCTGGCAGTCCCAGGCAGGGCGAGGTGGTGAGGGGCACCTGGATCCTGTTTGTGAACAGTTAGGTGACAGAGCTAGAGACAGGGTCTGAGGTATAGACCAGGCAGAGTAGATAATACCCAGGTCTCATCTTAAACGGAGCTCCCAGCCCATGGGGAGGAGGTGGGTGGGATCTGGGTGAGGCTGAGCAGCGCAATTAAGGCCAGTTTAGAGAATGGAGGCAACTGGTTTGGCCAGGAAGATCACAAGGATTTTGAGGAAAGTAATTTTAGTGAAGTACATCGGAGAATGAGGTTTGGGATTCTGAGCCTGGGGAAGAGATGCTCACCCACCCACCAGCCACCACGAGCAGCGGGGTTTCCAGAAACTGGGGCAGCAGGAGGAGGCAGAGGATGCTGGGGTGGCATTAAAGAGCCTCCCCTCAGGGCCACCTTGTGGGTTTGGCATTTGTTTCCATCAGCTCTGACTGCACTGTACCAGGTCCAGCCGTGGCCAAAGATCTAAAGCTGCATTCATTTGCTTGAATTGTTCTTCTGTTAATAAGATAAGCCTTAAGAAAATATCCCTAGGCTGAGTTGCCTTCTGGGACTTTGTTTTGTGTGCCTTGGCTGGGGTGTTGCTCTGACTCACTCCAGACGTTTTTCCTCTTTTTAAATAGTCGAAATACCACTGTAGAGTTAAAATTTTTATATATAATTATATATATAATAGTGAAAACTGCATAAGAGAACATGCTGATTTAATACTCTATTCAGTATTGCAGAAAATTGGTGATTTTAAAAGTATATAATTAATATTCTAAGATCTGTTTCCTTCCAACTGCAGCAGAATGAAGCTTTTTTTTTTTGCATGTATTACAAGTTTGTATTTTTTGCAAACATTCTGAATACAGAACTTAAATTAGCCCAGACTTTTAGCATATACTTTAAAAACTGATTAACATACTCCATCTGTTGGTAAGCTGAACAACTGTCAAAATGAGCAGCAGAGCCTACTAACATTTCCATGTAGATTTGTAAGACTACAGTTAAAGTAGCAAGCTATTAATACCAAAATAGCGCTCTAGCAGGGGAATGGGCTGGGGTTTTTTTTCGATATGATTGTTTCAGCTGGTGGATGAGATAGATGCTTAAAGTACAGTTGTCTTGTAAGGTGGCTGCCACCTACTTCTGTTAGAGCTGTATCTATTAAGCATTTTGGTTGCTCAATTGCAAGAATAATAGTTAGTAATAGAATAGTTAATTTCAATTGCAGCACATTTTATGAGTACCTGTGAGTGGCCATTCTGGAGCATACTTTTGAGGTCTCTTTAGGGGTGGGTTGCTGTCAGCTTGAGAAAGACGTATGTCACAGAAATGTGATTCTTTGACACCCATTGTTTACCATTTCTGGATTGAGCAGCTACTGGTATTTTGATTACCGTTGTCTCATTGGTTTGTCTTCAGGTTTGAAAGCAATAACTTTTATGGTTTGTTCACATAAAACTTTGTTAAGTTGGGGCACAGGTAAACTGCATATTTTATTTAAACTCAACAGCAGTCTATCTCAAAATCAACACTGTAAATATGTATTCAAATGAGCGTATCTAACACTGTACACTTACACAGCACTCAGCAAAAGGCAAGGCATTCCTCCTCTTAAAGCAAAACAACAAAGCATAAAGATGAAGAAATAGTGACATATGATTATATATCATGGGCATACTTCTGTTTACATCAGTTTGCTCATACACCTTACCGTCTGATGCTGTATTAGAGTAATTGTATACTTTCCAGACAACTCTTTCTTCATTTGCGATTTCATCAAAACTCATTACAACAAGAAGACAGATTAAACTATGTTTTAAGGTTTATTAACGATATCTGTCTTGGAAGAGACTTCTTGTCTGTTATGGGTAAAATGATCTGTCTTGTCAAAATCACAAATGGCTCCCATTCTTCCACTGCTTTCAGAAAGCTCAGGTGCTATTTCCCTTGTGTTGTTGCAGGGAGAGCACGGAGGAGCAGGCTGGTACTGTTAGAGAGGGTGTAAAAAGAAGAGAAAAAAGCTACAGAAGCTCACATCTTCACATCCATGCGCACAGGTGTACCGGCACATACGTGAGCATGTCACAAGGGTACATTGTAAGAAAGCAATGCATATTGGCTCGTTAAATTCTGTGCTGCTGCTTTTTCTGCCTTATTTTTAGTTAGTTTGCTGTATTTGAACAACTCTATAGACACTCCTATCATGCATCAAAAGCATCTTTTATCCTTGGAGTAACTACAAGAAGGGGAACTACTGAGTGTGAGGTCAGACAGGCAGCCCATCAGTTCAAGCTTCTCTTTTTGGCACATCCTTGGGTAGATTTACTCAGCGAGGGTTTTATAGTGACGGAGGGCAACACACAGTAGGAATTGAAGCTATGCAAACCTAATCAAGTACTTACAGGGGAAAAAAGAAACGGGAGGGAAAGCTGGAAAGAAAACAGAAGGGTGGGGGAAGAAAGACTTCATGGATTGTGATCCCTGGGTCAAGTTAAGGAATCTTGGCAGAGGGGGACCAGGAGGCACAGAATGACTTTCTTGGTTCTGATTTTGATTCATAAGCATCTCAGCTACATCTTTTCCCATCTCTGAAATAAAATGTAACTTTGGCTGCAGAAGACAGTTAAGGCATGTTGACTTCTAAGGAAAATGTTTGCTTTTCTCTCTTAAGGATAAAGATGGCACTTGGAACAACTTGAAAAGAAGGCGCAATAGAATCAGTACTTTTTTTAATAGCTGAAATGGTATTAAGTTTATTTATGGACATCTGATATTTGGAAATCTTTCTGAGCATAAGTAATTTGGAGTGAGGTATCAGAATTAATCTCTCATAGCATGTTGCATTATGAAAACAAGCCAAGGAACATCTGGGGTTGACTCATCAAATGGCAGCACTTTCTGAAGAAAAACTAGTCTGAAGAGTACACCTGTATCCAGGGAATAGCGTTTGGCTTGAAGCTCCTCTCCAGGTCGGGAGCAGGAAGCACATCTGTTCGTGAGAAGCAGCTGGGGAGATTCAGTGCAGAGTTTGGCATTTTGAAAAAAGGTGTTTTCTTGAAATAGCATTTCCCCATCAGTAAGTTTGTTTTCTTTTTTAATGGAAGCAGTCACAGCTATGTATGCAGCTCTGTGGGGCCTGTGAATTTCCTTTAATAACAAATGACATTTGCAGCAAGGATGAAAAACACAAATGTTGGCAGGAACTCCTATAGGAGTGAATAATTATTGAAAAGGCAAAGCATTGATTTAGATTCCGTGTTTGCAATATAACACCCAAGAACTGTCTGTGTGGGAAAGGAAGAGCGAATGTTGCACTGGAGATGGGTTTATACCTGAGCTTCGGAGAGGAGCTGACTCTCTGGCAGCCGAGGGAGGCTGCTGCGTTCAGCTGCTCCCAGAGGAACTCCTGGAACAAACCGAGCTGGGCAGGCGAGAGGCAAAAATGCCCCTTTTCCTCTGGAGCAGGAGTGGTTGCAGAAAGGGGAAAGCGTTGCTCCTGATGTTCCTGAAAAGAGATGACCCTGCAGGCAGGTCGGTGTAGTAGCTGTTGAAAGCAGCCTGGGGCAGGTACAAGGCTGAGATTCCGCTGTGCCCGACACAGTAAATGACAGCCTGCACCTCAAAACGGCGCCTGTAGAAAAACTGAGCGCTCCCTCATGTGCTGGGGAAGCTTTCGGAAGAGAATGCCGCTCGCTGCCCAGCGCAGGAGGAGGAGGGCTGGTTGTGAATCCTGCAAAGAGCCCAGAGGGGGAAAAAAATAATTCTTGGAGATGAGTGTAGCTGTGGCCCCTGAGTGCAGAAAGCTTTTGGGGATTCCCTGCTTCTAGAGGGAGAAGGTTACATGCACCGTGAAGAAGCAGCTGTGGCTCAGCAAGAGTGAAGACAAGTATTTTAATATAGTGGTGGTGTGGTCCTTTTGTCTTACAGTGTGGTTGTGGTTTCGCAAAACATTCATATTGAATTACTCTTTTGTTTTGTTGCTGGGGAACACAAGCAAAGAAGGAAAATAATAATTTAAATTTAACTCTGCTAAATATAAATGAGATTTCATGGGACAAAGACGCCTCTAGCTTGAGGGGGTGTTGCTGTGCCAGATTTCAAAGGCCTTACTACTGCCAATAAAATTCTTGGAGCATCTTAAAAAAATATTGTAAGGGGTTTTATAAAATGTTTTAGGCAACACAAATACAGCCATTGCCCCCAGGAGTGTATGTGGTTGTTCTTGAAGTCACACACAAGTATATCCACATATTGCTAATTGTTACTGGATTTATTTGTGGGAATTAGAGAAAGTCTGGGATGATAAAAGTTTCAAACCATGACCATAAAGCTTCAAGAAAATGTATCAAAATGTATTACATCACTTTCCCGAGATGATTATGGTCACAAGATGTTCATTGATATATTCCAAGGGCAGGTACTCTGTATTTCTATTGTCCCCAGGACAATGAAGGCCTTTCTCAACTATGGTAGCTGGAATTGCTTTCTAATAAAGACTCTATCTGCAAAATTATGCTAGTTACCGTAGACTTAATTTAACTCCATTCTGTATGAGGTTCAAAATGCTAGTAGACAATTCTGCATTATATAAGCGTGACTTGTTAAAAAAAAACCCATCTGTCTGGTACACTGTGTTATATTGAGACACTTTCTGATAACTGGGTGTTGGTCTCAAACAGACATGAAACATCTTTTTAAAAAGATTAATTTGATAATATGAGTGCTGCTAAAACAATTGATTTATGAAGTGGTTTGGAAGGTGGCAGGTTTATGTTTGTAGTTGCCTGTCCTAAATTTAATAATTGCTTGAGACCAAGATTTTAAGGCATTTAAGCATCCTCAGCTTCATCGGGGAATCTTCTGCTCTATACATCAAAAAACCCAACAGTTTTGCCATAATCTGTAAAGGTTCACATAACAAAATCTCTCTTTATTGTCTCTGGAACCAGTCCTATAAGGAGCACTGCGAAGTCACCGGGAAACCTGTAGGAGTTGGTCATATTCCGCATTTTACAGCCTAAACCACTCACTTGTCAAGCTCACGTTGAAATTTGTCTACCCACTTCCCCACACTCCTGTTTTACAGAGGGGCTCTGTACTGTACCCGAGGCAGTTTCACCCTAAGTTTTGAGAAGATTTTGTTGCTCCATCTGACGAGAGCCGGTCTGACACGGAACAGTTACATCTTCGAGCGATGACGGGACACCGTAGCCTGCAGCGCTGCGTCGGGGGTGGCACAGCCTGGCAGCTCAGCACTAGGTGGTGCCCGGCACCGCCGCGCCATGCCGCACGAACAGGAGAGCCAATTGCGCAGGCACTGAGGCAGAGCTTTCCATCGGTACTGAAGAGCTATAAAACTCTGCTGCAAACAATGTTCATCAATTATGGCCTAAGTACTAGGTTAAGATATAATCAGCAATTAAAGCCAAATGCTTATTAAGGATTAAGAGATGCAGTGAGAGCTCGCTGGGCCGTAAGGAGTGGCACTGGAGCCTGGCTAATGCTTTTGCTTTTCCCATCACACACAAATGGCTGCTGCTATTTACCACTCCTGCTCTGGGAGACAATTGGAAACGGCAGTTCCAAGGGAAGAGCTCTGCAACGCAGTGTAATTTGTTGCAAGCAGGTGATTACCATCCGTGTGTCTGCGTGCAGGAATACCACTCTCAATAGACCAATTCCTTCTGCTGTTTGTGCACCTCATTTAGTTTACAGTTATGATTCCTAGGTTAGGCTTTGGGCTTGTTTGTTGTTTTTTTTCTTGTAGACTAAGCATGCCACAAATTGAGCATCAGAGATTGTTGCTCTGTGTGTCAAACCATGACCTGAGTTTGAAACATGCTTTTATATTCCCACATGTAATTTAAGAACACCTTCCTTTATCCTAAACAAAAAAGAAACCAAATTATTATTACAAAAGATGGACTGGAAGACACTTATTATCATACTTGAGAATCTCATGTATTTGTTTCTTCCTTCACAGTAGAAAACCCAGGATTTTAATTATAAGCTACTGAGCAGAATTTTGGCAGATTTTCTTTATTGCTCTGAGAGGAATTGGCATTTCAGTATAGGAAAGCAACAGTTTATTGAGCTGGGGACAAGAAGAACTGTCCGTGTGCATTGTGCATTAACATATTTTCAATTATACGAAACGTGTGCATTTCTAATTTAATTTAGGTGTCAATAAAATAACAGCCTTTGCAACGGTTGATATTTACTGCCTTTCCAGCACAGAGCTGTACTCAACCCTACTCCCATTATGCTCACCACGTAGTGCAGGGGTCATCTTCCCCGGGACTGCTCTGGTCTGGGAAACTTCCAGAGAGTGGTGAAGAGCTCAGGCAGTCTGTGCAGGGGAGGAGAAGAAGGAGAAAAGAGGAAACCCTTTTCAGCGATCTCCCAGCTCCCTGATGTGCCGGGGTCCGGACCAGGTGGGGGTGGTTTACAGCAGCCTCAGGCACTGGAGATGCTGGAGGCCCTCTGTCGTGGGACAGCATACAGAACGCGTATTTAAAGGTGGACCAGGCAACTTCCCAAGTCTGTTCTGGGTCTGCAGTAAAATCCTAACCCTGGTCTCTAATCTTAAAGGAAATGGAAGCAGAGGTTGTGGAGATGCTCCCCCAAAGGCAGCAGGAATATCGAGCCAGCTAAAGGAAAAGCTGACACAGGTCAGTAATGTGATCCGTTTTCAAGAGCAAATGGGTCCATTAAGTCCAGGGAAGTGCTTGTGTCCTTGGAAGTTAGAGCTGGCCTGAAGCGCCATGTCCGTCCAGAGCACTGAAAAACTGAATAGTCTTTGATGTGCTAAATTAGGTTGCAAATTATTTAAATAATGCTTCCAGAGAAAATTCCTGTTTCCTTACCACTGTGAATAGGATTCTTCCTCTTCTTGCCTTTGCTCCTTGTCCTCTGCCACATACCCGCTTCAAATTTTTTGTTGCTCTTTAAGTGCCAAATAGCTTCCTTCTCGTCACTCAATTATTTTTTTAACTGTTCGGTCTAATTAAGCCCTCTGAGCCAAGAGATGCAGAACAAGAGGGTCAATTGTGCTCCCACTTCCATGGTGTGAGCCTGGAGTAACCACTGAATACGCTGCAGTAAATTTCCATTAGCTTCAGCAGGGTTGCTCTGGCCTGGCAGTTCAGGGTGAGCTGACTCAAACCACGCAGAGCATCAGAAGGGCACTGAAGACAAGCCATTACCACGGGGAGCTTCTCACGGGAAGCTGTTAGACTGCCTGGGAATGAGAAAAGGAAAATGCCGTGGGAGGCAGCCAGGCGGCTGCATTACCAGGGGTGTCCTTGTGAATGCTGCTTTGAAGGAGGTGCATTGTGTCAGGCTCTGGGAGAGGGGAAGGGAGGACGGGTGGACATAGGGAAACACCTTGAGTGGCCATAGCTCCTTTCTCTCTCCGGGAGATACCTTCGCCTGCGTCCTCCTACCTTCCTTTACAGTACCTATTGCACACACACGAGGTCCCCAAGGAGCCCATCGCAGCAGTTGCTGACTGGGAGAGACAGGAGTGGTCTCTTCAAGACTCAGCTTCTGTCTTCCTGGGAGCAGAGTGGGACTGATGCCTCCTAACCTCCCTCCCTCTTTTCTGGAGGGCATGTTAGAAGTTCAGTTCTTGTTCCTCTGGTGAGGAAAAGGGATGGAGCTTTTCACAGCAATTGGTTTACTTCTCTGTCTTCTAAATCTTTGTCCAATGGACTGCAGATGGTGTCAAGAGCATTCCTGAGGGGAACAGAGAGATCGGGAAGAAAAATGACTGTCCGAGCTGCTTCAGCAACGGGCCTGATTTAATGGGATGGCTGCAACCCAGGTTGGAGGTTGAGTAGTAAAGTGATGCAAGTCAGAGAAGAGAAGATAGGTCATGTAAATAACATCATCCAGTGTGTTTACTGTGAGCAAGCAGAATGTGAGTCGGGGAGAAATCTGTCTTTGTCAGGGACTCCTGCTGATCCATTTCTCCATGGATCAGCCGCACGTAAAGTTAATCTGCTTATGCAGCAGCTGAGCAACTAAGATGCCCTCAATGCCCTCATCTCATCCCTGCATCTAGCTACAGTCCCAAAATACCAGGGGAGCGCAAATTTTGTCTACATTTGGGATGTGATCACCCCTCATCCCTCTCTCGTTGCCTCTTCTCCACTGCAAGTCATTTGGTGGGACAGGCTTGAGGGGGAGTGAAGTCCTGTCTGAGGACCCATCTGGGGTGGAAGCTTGTGGGCTTAGAGAGCAGAGTGCCCTCAGCCTCAGTGTCACTTCAGATTGACAGGACCGCTGCCTCTGTTGGCCATACAATCATGTGCACGTTGTGTCCTCCACAGCCCCGCTCCTGGGCTGGCCTCCATCGGTGGCTCATTGTCCTCGCTAGCAGGAGCCATGTCAGCCAGGCTTCTGCGTGGCCGTGGGGTGGGCAGAAGGGCTGGCTCTGTGCTGCAGACATGCTGCTCCTCCTGCAGTCTGCCAGAAGGTCTGGTTCCTTTCTGCTGCTCATGGAGAGTGGTCCTGGCCCCTTATTGCCCTTGTTCTTACCCAAAGGAAGTGCTGCTTTGTGGGGTGCCCGTGTGGGGTACAGAAACTACCCCAGGCAGCACCCTTGCGTGAGGCTGCATTTACCCACTTCCTATTTAAAGCCATAGTGGAGAGGACCGATGGACTAGATAGAGATGTCCACTGTCAGGGCTGACGGGTTTGTACTGGGCAGACTGGGGCAGGTGGGCCGTGCCACCAGGACTCCTATGACCTTATCCCAGCCTGACACTCTTATTAACCCAACCACTGTGGGCTGACGCGCTCCGCAGAGGAAATCCTGGGCGATGTGGTTTGACCAGCGTTGTGTGCGCCCCGGGGTGTCACCACGGGGGCTCAAATGCCACGATAAGGAGAAGAAGAAAACCTCTATTTTTGCCCTAATTCGTAATCAGCTAAAGTGTGTTGGTTGTGAGATTCAGTATCGTGTTTGTAAACATTAGTAACAAATGTGTAATTTAATCTGCTTCCTTTTTTATTTATTTCATTTAGAGTATCATTTAGAATATCTCATCCTTTATTTGTTGATAACACTGCAAGGGCCAATCAGAATTAATCCATGATGCTTCCCTCTGATTCACTGTTGATTTCTAGATAGAAACACTGGGAGATAATTTACATTAAATACAGTTTTTATTTACCACACACCACGCTTCGACCTGTGTTCCTTACCACCTTGCCTGTATGGGCCAGTGCAATTACTTTCCCTTTGTAATCCAGTGCTGCCTTCAGGTCCACATAAGAGACGATACAATGGCTGTTTAATTCACAGCGAACTAATCAAGGTCTGTACTCTTGTAATTTCCTGTAACGAACGCTGACAAGGTCATTGCTATGGGGATGATTCACGCTGGACTCCCGGGGACTCTGCTACCTGCTCTTGCAGAGCTCTGCAGCATCGGGCTCCACGTTGGGCACGTTCCAATTTTGGTTTGAAATATCTGCCTGTGCAAAACAACTGATGCTCAGGACGCTCCTTCCGTGCTGCATCACAACAAACCAGGGAAACCTCTGAAGGGAGCGTGTAGCAGACTGAGGGAACGCTGTCTGGGATGGGGAAGAGCTGGGGTCAGTCTGCGCGCGCGGGTGCATCCTTGGCTTCCCTCGTGTAGCTGGGTTTCCGTGGTCTCGGTCACACGCACCCTTTTATTTAGCTTTGCTCTCTGGAGGAGGGCCATTACCCAGTGCATTCTGAAAATACTGCTTCCTGATTGCTTTGTCTTTCCAGCCGATTTTAGAAGAACAGCAGGTCAGCCAGCAGGACCTCCCTGACTTTAAACTAGTCTATCTTAAGAGGGACATTGTTTTTCTAAGCTCCCCCTCATGCTCACAACCTTTTTCTCCTTGATTAGCACCACGTACAGCAACATCCAATTCTCATCACCTGAGCTCCTTCAACAGATGCGCGGTCTCAAAAAGTTAATTAGATTAAAGTGTTTAAAAAATCACTTTCACAGTGAGACATGGGCAGAAAGCAAGATGCTCCTCTTCATTTAAGAAAGCAAGAGCCATGTATTATATCAGTTAATTGGTTCAACTAAAACTTGGGTAATTCAGTTACTTCAGAGTGACTGGGATTTAATAATAAACCCCTTCAGTTTAATAGCATCACGGTGCTCAGGATGCATGAAGACGTGCGGCAGGCTACGCGCAGGCAGAGCTGTATGCACAGGGCTGCCACGATCAGCTGTGTCCCGTGTGGTCCTGTGTGGTGTGGAGGTGTCTTCAGGCGAAGAACAGACACTGGGGGCATGGTCCCGCTGGGGATAAAGAGAGGAGCAAACAGCAGGCGGCCAGAGAGGAGTAATTATTCCTGGGGACCTCTTCCAGAAAGGTCATCCTCAAATGGCTTTAGTACAGCTTCTTAAGCCTCTTCCTCAAGACTTGTTTCTGTTACAGTGATCTACATTTTTAGCCCAGTTTTTCCAAGAAGTGGAGCTTTACAGGCACACCATCTGTCTGCAAGTCCCCCTCCGAGAGCTTTTGTGCCTCTTGTCTGCTTGTGGCAGAAGTGTGCAGGTCTGCAAAGCCTCGTGTTCCTCGGCGTGCCGAGAAGATGGATAACTGCTGTCAGACAGACACCGAGTAATTTTCCCATTGAGCTGAAGGGTGAGGGAAGGACTGAAGACCCATCAGGAGGTGTATGTAGGGGCAGAACACGGATGCTTTGGAAATCAGGTGTCTTTAGTTCTGGTGTTCGCTGAATTACTGTTCTTTCTCCCCAAAGAATGGGTAAGGGTCTAGACACTCCCAGCTGCTTACTTAAGACATATTTTTGTTTGTAAGTAGAACTGTACCTGTAATGTGCCTCTCATTCAGTCCTTTCTGAGCCTGCATCCTTCCTCGCAGTTTTTCCACAGCCCAGCGGGGAACTGCTGTGCTCTGAGCCAGGATCAGGCAATGGAATTTCCACGCTGGAGACCCGCAGCCCCATCCCGGCTGTGCCCTGCGCGCCCATGGTCACGCCGGAGCTGGGCTCTGCCGTGGGGTGGCCCCTACCTGCGCCCGCTCAGTCGTGTTTTACCCTGCCAAGGGTACCCAGCAGCATGAATCCCTTTCTTTTCCCAAGCAGGTTCTTTAATTAATTTCTTTTTAAGGGTGGATTAGATTGCAGAGAGCCCTTGAGTACGGATTCCGTGGCTCTAACCTTGCCACGTATGCTGAAAATGAGCTTCGAGGGTGTCGCAGCACCCTGTGCTTGCAGAGGAGCCTCTTTATTTGCTGGGTGAAACACTGCTGACGGCTTTACTTTCCTCACTGCTGCGAGGTTTTTATTCTGACCATTCCACTGTGTCGACTTTCAATGTCTTTGTGCCAATTTTGATCTCGGGGCCTCTCTTTAATTTGGGCAAGACATTCAAATTATTGGTAGAAGTTCTGAGATACACCAATTAATCTTTCTGTATACTTTAGATTTATGTGTTATTTCAAAGCAAAGGTCAATTGTTCCACAGTCCTCGGTAGGACTGGTTATTCAGATGTACAAAAAGATTTGGTTTTAGCATTAGACAACCAACTTCTTGTTCATCAGTTTTCTGTGGAGAAGAAGACACTTCCCCCCCACCCCCAAGTCCTATCCTGTTGCATTAACCCAAGATTGAGCATCTACAAGATTGAAAAATGCTTTGAAATGTAGTTGTTTGGGTTTTTTTACAAGTCTACTTGCTTCTGATGTACTTTGATTTTTTTCAAAAGTTAACACTGTTGCAGTTTACTTTTAAAAATATTTACCCCAAAGACAGTGGGGGAATAGGACAGAATAGGAATAGGCTCCCGAGATACCTAAAAAGTGGTATCAAGCATATGAGATCATACTGGAAAATGTTGTGATTTCTCAGTGGGGACTTTTAGGTACATTTTGTTACAGTCACAATGTAGTTCTATTCATCTAACGAGCTAATCATTACCTTCACTTTCCACCCATGGGATAGCTAAAGCTTCATAATTGCAAAGTGCCGAGATTTGTGAGGGTACCTGGCTGTGTGACCCGCAGGGATCCCTGGAACTGGGGTTTTTTGCCTTCTTAGCTGTTTTGTCCTGGTCCTGGCTAAGGCGAAGGGAGGCCCTCTGCGAGGGCTCTGTCCCGCCACCACGTTGCCACTGGAGAGGGTCAATACGCGGAGAAGTTGTACGTGTTCCCCGGCTCAAGACTGCTGCGAGCCCGGAGTGCCGGGCAGCAAGAACATCAAATGCCGTCTGAGCCATGGCTCTGAGCCACAGCCCGCGTCTCCTTCCAGCAGTATTGAAATGCTTCCCTCTGTCTAGACTATTTTATGTCCTTTTCAGTGCCTTTTGTTATGCCCAGAATTTTGTGTCAGCAGCCTGGGAGCATAATACCCTTGCCCTGGAGAAACAGCCGTCGAGACAAAGGGAAGTGCTAAGATTGTTTACACTCGCAGGCAGTGTTATTCCCTTAGAGAACAACTCCTGCCTTTCTTCGAGGCCATCTTGTCTCATACATAGTTTATGTAAATATTCTGAAAGCAGTTTTATATCTAGGTGCTGGTGAATCTACTGGAAGTAGATCCACTCATTTTCCTTCTACATCTCATTGAACACAGAATCAGAAGAGTTAAGTTCTTTGTCTGATAGAGGACATGCTAGAAACTGCTGGTTCAAAAAGATTAGGCACAGTAATTAAAGCATAATTGCTATTAATAGTTGTCTTCCTAATCAGACTTATCTCTCTATTGCTCCTTACCTCAGAGGATTTTTTCTTCTTTGTGTTTTCTGGAAATGTATTTGTTATGGATGAAACCTGAGGAGAGAAACTGGACTCCACGCGATCCAACGTGAATCATACAGAAGCCACTTTATGGATTTACTACTGTCCCTTATATACAATCTGTCTTTCCCTACACGCGTTCACGCATTAGTTGATTTGTTAATAGCGCTCTGCACGAGGAAAGCACGTGAAGCTGTCTTATCTTTGTTTGGTTCTTCAGCGTCCCGTTTATCTGACTCTTCGTCCGGCTCTTCTTGTCTCGATTCCTCAGTTTGCTGTGAAGCAACCATCGTTGTTTCCGTTTTTCTCTCCTCAAGGTGACTTCAAGGACGAGGTCTACAGTCAGGCCACCTCCTTGTATGGCTGGTTCAATATATGCCCATTTTCTGCTAAACATTCCCATAGAAACCTAAGCCAAACCATGATGATAAACACGTTTGGTAAATATTTTTAATTAAATGGGTCCGGCACACCACTGTCTTGGGTGCCCTGGCAGGGCTCTGTGGGAACGGATCTGTTTCCCTCTCCCTGCTGCAGCGGGGCAGCAGCTTGGAGTACCGGTGCAGTTTGGGTGGTGCACTGAAGCACGGCAGACCACGCAGTCACCCACAGACCAGTAGTTCTTTAAAAATAAATACATAAGCTGATTCTGAACACGAGTGTGCTCTCCTACCTGTGAGCACCAGGTCTCCTCCTGTTGCCCTGCTGTCCCCAACCCCGAATACCAACCGCCTGTGATGTAGTTAATAAATATGAGCGAGGAGGGATGAAGGATATATTAGGGCTGGCCTTCAGGTTTCAGAGTATATGCCCAAACCCCTCCATTTCCCTGCGGATTCAGGAGAGATTTTCCGTGGTGTGCTACCCTTGCCTTTCACATTTGGCTGCCGGAGACGCAGTCAGTGCCGTACCCGCGGGCAGACACCTGAACTGTCTCTGCCACTGTGCTGTACCCCGTGTGAGCCACTGAAGCACTGTCCCAAACTCTCGCAGTGCGATGCTGCAAACCATCAGCCTGCAGCTCTTCGGCTCTCGGTCCCTTCCTGCCTCCTCCCAAGCAGTGCCCCTTGCTGTGTGTCTTTTCAGGGCGTCCTCCTAAGCTTGCAATATATATACCCTGACAATAATATTTATACTGCTCGTATATTGGGTTGTATGCATGAGCGTCTGGAGGCGCTTGTGATTTCTGGTGTCCCCCGTTAAATTGGCAGGGTGTAACTGGTCAGGGGCTGTCACCCATCACACCCGGCTCTCCTTCCCCGCGCCTGAGCCCGACCCCGTGCACGGGGCAAGGGCTTCTGCTCGCCCTGAGAAACTGAACTGCTTTTAACCGTGTACCCTACTCTCTGATTTGTTTGCAACCCTGCTTTTAAATAGTGCCGTCACTTGTGTAATTCCTACCTCAGTGGCTGTGTCGTTTCCCAGAGCTGTCAAGCGGGAGCTGTCTGCTTCGACAGGGGGTCCCCACCGCGAGAGTCACAGCCAGAGCTGATAGTGCCCTGTGTCACTCCTTTCTTTTGCAAGCAAGAGGCTAAGGCAGGCAGCTTGTGATCTGCAAATTCCAGCCCTCGACACAGCATTTGTGGAGACTTTAAACTTACAGTCCAGCACAATTCAGTCTCGTGCCAACTACATTTCTCTCTGAACATCTGTGTTAGTGTGGTGGCAGTGTCAGATGTGCTCTGCTCATTCCTGACTGTCTCCGTGTTACTTTGTGCAAAGAGAACAGCTTTTCCTTCTGCCTTTGTCTTATCTTTCCTGCACACTTTCCCCATCACACTCCTCTGTTCTTCCTCATTTTCTGATGTTCCCCTGTTTCTACTTTCTTCCTTTTCCTTTTTTTGTCTTTCCAATATTCATATTCCCCCCAAGTGCAGCTGTGCAACTACAGGAGAAATCCCCAAACAATCTGCCAGCCCTTTGAAGAGTGGTTGTATTCTTCCATGTCAGCTTAATTACTGCAGCCCGTTGAGGATGCGAAGGCCTTCTGGGAGGGGAGAGAAGAGGCAGTGCTGGATATGGCATTGAGCCTGGGGACTGCGCCCGGGGGACCGCGGTTCTCCGGTGAGATGCTGCCTGCCATCTGGCCTCTTGACACCCCAAATGTGCCTCTGGCATCTTATTGTGTTGTATTTATTAGGGGTTGGATTCTTATAGACCCGTCCTTCAAGTGCTGAGCTCTTCAGCTGTGGTCTAGAAAAGTGCTTAGCAGTGCGCTCAGAATTAAGCACCTTATTTAGTAGTTGGCTGAACTGGGTCAGAATTCGCCGTGCCTTGCAGGAGGAAGCCTACACTGCACAAAACACACAAGGGTAAATCAAATCTAACAGAGTAACTAGGAATGACTCCTGCCTGGTTTAGCTCCTACGTGATTGACCTGTTGGGTTCTCTACGCGCGTGTGTAGTGTCGTTGTCCCACACCCTGGGTGCGGGGGCTGTCTCGCTTACCTGGCCATTGCCGATATTGATGAACTGAACTGCTCAGCGCGTGAACTTTGCAGGAAAATCCATGTTGCTTTGCACATCTGAACACCTTTATTGTCTAAACACATTGCCTTGAAATAGCAAAAAGCTGTTATTAGTGGGCCTGATCCTGTGAGGAGCTGCGCTCACTTCATTCCCACTGACTTCCTCGGCAAATGAATATATCCCACAGCCTGCTAACACATGCCTGCTCCTCTTATGAGGACTTGCTTTAGTCGTGCACAAACCAGTGAGTGAACACACAGCCTTCTGGAGAGAGGCGATGGATGTAATTTACAGGGGTTGGGCCAAATTTACCTTACTCCACATCCTGATCAGGCTAAACCTGAGTGTAATACTGCCTCATCTACCCCGTCTATAACCAGAGCCAGAAGCCCTTCTGGTGCCTAAATAGGAAACCTACAGGTACGATAACATTTAACTTGAAATCTTGGTTGCTTTTTAAAGATCCTATTTCAAGATGGACTGTGGAACTCTATGCATCAAACCAGTGTGTTTCTCGAGTAGACAGGGTCACATCATCTGTGTGCTTTTTCCAGAAATAGCTTCCAGATGTAACCATTGTGTCACGGTACATTTATGAAATTTGGCAGTATTGCTTGATGTGTGGGTTTTGTGTGCGTGATGGCAAATCTGTGCACCGATCTCATCTCTGACCTGCAGACGCGGTTTGTTCCAGCCTCTTGGGCGTTGTGTACTTTCATATTTCAGGACCACAAGAAACAACCCTGGGTGGTGACAAGACAAAGCCAGGGCTCGAACACTAGGCCTGAGTTTTCCTCTGATGGCATAGATGGGCATGGAAAGGGTCAAGGCATTTGAAGCCTCCCAAACACACGAACAAGGGTATTTAGCAACCAGCATCTCCTCAGACAGCCCCTTGGAAATCTACAGACATACAGAACTCCTGCTGGGCTTCAGCAAGATCCAGCAGAGAACCACTGCTGGTAGAGTAGCATCGCCTCCAGGTCTGGGTGGGCCACAGGAGCTCCCGTGTGTTTCACCATCCCCACAGTCAGGGAGGTTCAGGTCTGCTTGGCCAGACTTTCCTCATTCTGAAGACCCACTCCTGTGGGATTCGGGGCCTCTGGCAGGTATCTAAACATCAACTGTGAAGTTACTTGTCCACACACAGAACTGTTGCAAAAGCACATTAGTCTGCTTTACCATTAGCTTCTCCAGTGGGAAGCCAGCTGGGCTTTCCAATCTCCAGTGAAACCTGAGAACAAAAATACTTCCCACTTTGCAACTATTTGGCATTTTTTCATGGCCTTTTAATGCTCATAAGTGGTGTTAAAAAATCCAAGCGTGAATTAAACCAGGTCTTGGTAAATGCTTTCATTCTTTCAGATGATGGGCACCAGACATCTCTCATTGACTGCTTCTGCTAGATTATTGTTACTGGTTTGATGCACAAGTTCTCTTTCGATGCACTCTAAGGCTATGGCATTGTCCTGAGCCATGGGGGAGGATGCTGCTGTGCCCCATGCGTCCTCCTCTGGTGTCAGCCACTTTGGGCAGGATGAGACTCCGTGGCGTGAGCCATCTTCAACAGCAACTTAGTCCATGAGAAGATATCAAGGGTGCTTTATGGCTCTGCTGCATGTCAAACTTGATAACCCTCTTAAAAGTGGGGAAAAATAATCATAACCCCTTACAAAGAGCTTTCTCATAAAAAAAAAAAAAATCACAAGGGAAAGAGGGCATCTCAGGTTTTTTCCTGGTCATGCGCGTTTCCAGCCATCAAAGCATATGGGGAGTGATGAACAGTGACACATCAGAATTTAGTTACATCTCATGTCATAGGAGGCAGCCTTTAAGGAGTTTTTAATCATAAAACTGTGTTAAGAAAGGTTTTTCTCCTTGTGGAAGTTAAATAAACCAGCTTGCAGAGTCTTGGGAAGCTGTTTCCAGTGGGGATCCCTAAAGCCCTCCCTTGGGCCATCAGATGGGTTTCCAGCTCATCAGATCCCATCCCCAGCTTGCAGTGTGAGGTAAAAGCCAAAGCTGGTGATGACAATGCGTTATGACCACCTCTAGGGATCTGCTGCCCATGGAGGGTTCCTTTTGTTGGGCATGGCAGGAGCAGAAAATCTTACTTGACATGGGAATTTTTTCCTTGGCTCAAGGAGGAATTAATGTGGTGGCTGGAGATGGATTAACTGCAGACATGGAGTGACACGGTCAGCCTGGCAGGCTGCGCGAGAGAGAGCCAGTCTACCTCTGTATCGGTGAGCTATGGCAGCACAGCTCGTTTCTGCACTGGGCAGAAGATGATCTTGTCCAGCGTTTCAGTGACCTTACAGAAGGGATGGGCTGAGTCTACTCCAGAGCAGATATGGACCTCCTCAATGGTGGGGCAGTGCTGGTGCACAGGATTGTAAAGAGGAGCAGCTGACAGAGGCGCGAGTTGGATTTGTGGGCTGCTGGCTCTCAGCAGAGTGCTTTTGCGTAGACCCCATTTGGATGAAGAGCTTCCGCCTCTGTTGGACGCTGCAGACCCCTTCCCACCTTCGGCTGGGGGGGGTTATTCGCTGCAGCTCTCACCTTCCCTGGTATTTCTCTTTGTGAACAGAAGATGATGCTAGAGAATGAAAGACAGTTGAACTCTGAAGGTTAAAAATAATAAAAGCGGGCGAAAATCTCTCTCTCTAACTCTGTGCTTTGTGGTGGGTTGCTCAGCGCAAGATGGTCTTGAAAACACAGCGAAGTGTGAGGCCCATCCTGGCGCTCTGCGTGGGCCCCGTTGTGAGTCCTTGCGGACTCCGGAGCCTGGGTGCTCACACTCACGCTCACACTCACACTCACACTCACGCTCACGCTCACGCCTTCCAGGTTATGTTAAACAACAAAGATGAGGCCGCTTCGCTCAAAACCCAGGAGATGTTGGCCTCCACATCTTGTCTTGCTTTTGAAGTAACAGATGTAACCTATTTGTTGGATGCCTGAAGGGCATTAGGAAAAGGTCAGTGGTTAGAATACAGATGACATACTTTAAAAGTGCCTTAAAATAGCACAATTCATTACGTTTAAACCATGAGGAGCAGAACGTTTGGAGTTAAGGGTGGGATTCCTTTTATAACCCCCTTTGAGCTTTGTGGCCCATTTTGTGTGGAGGAATCTGAAGCGCAGGTAGTTTTGCATGCCTTTTCTGGCCTTGTTATAAAATACCCGTACTGTAGTTCAAGGGAACTGCAGTCAGGACTTCTCAGAACGTTTCTGCGACTGACACGATGTACGCCCATGCACTGCCTGTATTCCTTTTTTTCCCAGTAGATAGGCGAAGGGCCAAACCCCGTTTGCCATCCCTATGTGACCATCCCACGGGAGTTTTGCCACTGGCAAGGAGGACAACCTTACGCCGCTGTTGGGTCTCTCAGCATCTGCCACTGCCGTGTGTGTGTGTGTGTGTGTGTGTGCAGCCTCACAGCTCGCTGGCAGCCAGCCCACGGGTGGGATTATGCAATTTAAAAAAGAGGGAGACTTCCTTCCCTCGGAGACCATATTGATGCTGAAAATGCTTTTGTGGTCTATCACAGGATTACACGTGTAGACAAATGGGTATGTTGTAGAAATCATCATAAAACATCTCTTAACAAACTTATTTTTTAAGCTACCAAAAGCAGTTGGACTGCACTGAAACCTGAACTCTTTCCCTGTTTCAGTAATTTTGAAATCTACAAGTTCCAAAAGCATTCATCTGGAGATGACAAACCCGTTCTCCTGGGATTTTTTTGTCCCTTCCTACCCTGCGCAGAGACAACACAAAGTCTTTACATCATTTTTAGCAGCTACTGAGGTGGCAACAGGCTACCTTGAGACAAAAGGTGGTTCCCAAGGAAAGGAATCCATTTAATGGTGGCTCAAGTTTGGAAAGAAAGGAGAGGTGGGAGAGACCTCCGCTAAGGTGAAATTGTCCCTGCATGGTACGCTCTGGCGTGCTGCTGAACCAGTCTGTGTTGCTTCGTCCCATACCTAATTCCCATGCGGGAAGACTACTCTGATCCTTAGCCCAGATCCTCATCTTCTCAGTCCCGTTTGTATCTGCTGCAGCAAACTGACCTCTCAGCTGAAAGGACTCCTCATTTTCCCTGTGTTCATGTTATTGCAGCAGCATATTACGGGTGTGAGACCATATGTGAGACCATATTGTTTTTCTAGGGACCGGCTCTGCCATTTTACGCGTACTGCAGCTACTGATGTAGCCTCAGGAATGCAGACGAGCTGCCTCCTTCCCCCTCCGAGACCTGGGGAGGTGACACCGAGGGGTGCGCTCTCACTGTCTGCAAAAGCAATTTGAAATGGGACCAATCAAGATTTCAAGCTGAATTCACCCCCACATTAGGATGGAGTAACCCTGAGCTCTCCTCACAGACTCCTGGGAGGCTCCACCGGGGTTGTCCCAGGACAGCCCAGAGCAGAATTTGGCTCAAAACAAAAAGCTGTTACAACACTACTGTCCCCTACTACAGATTCCTGTGTCTTCTTCGGTACCCGAACAAACAATTGTGGAGCAAACACCACCGGAGTCTGTCAGTGTGTCTTCATAGTCCTGTCATTGGAAAGCTGTCCTTGGTAAGAGCAGATTGTCTTCCTTCAACACGTCCGCGTCCCGAAGGAGGAGTGGATTTGCTTCTCTAACTCCAGATTGGAAACACTGCCCCTGAGCCATGACAGCAACGGCAGAAAACAGCTCCCTGTATTCTTCAGGAAATGAAAGAGGATTATAGCCTAAGCCAATCAAACAAGTAAGACCACTTTGTGGTTTAACGAGAGTGGCCCAGTGAAGCGGCCAAGGGACTCTCCCTCCAGGAACGCTCTCTGCAGTGCATCCATCGCTCACTGCCGGCTGCGGCAGGAGACCCCGCTCCTCTGCAGCGTGGACCAGGATCCATGGTGGCATCCAGAGGATGAAGAGAAAAGAACTCCTCCAGTCTCCTCCAGCACAAGTGTAACAGCAGGTCCATGAGAACCGTTTCCTTTGGCCACCCCAGAGGTGTGGTGCTCCAGCAGCTGCCTGCCCTGGCTGCGCCCAGAGCGAACTCTCGCTAGTTAGGGAGGTCCTGCAGGAACTGCAGCGTGTCTCATGTTCTCCTGTCTCTGAAACATGCAGGGGTGGGATGGAAGCTACCTCACCTGATAGCGTCTCCATGTCAGGACTGTCACTAACTCTTCCTAAGGCAGCGACAAATTGCTTTGCTGTGGGTGGGACGGTGAGTGGTTGCTGTGAGGATGCGAGGAGGCAGTGATGCTGCTCATGCCTCTGCCCGTACAACCGCCCGGTGGTTCTGCATGGAGCCTCTTAGTCACGGCCAGCTGAGTCGATATTATCTCAAAATGTACAGGGCAGTTCTGTCGCTCCGTGCTCTGGGTTTCATTAGAGTGCTACCAGCACGAGACTTGCAACGGGCAGGAGGGGCTTTACCCTTACGCTTCTTTATTACGCTGAAACCCCTGAAATACTGGAAGTGCAGCATTTCCTGGCCTGCGTGCTCCCTTCGCTGGGGAGAGACGGGTCAGCTGTCTCTCGTAGATGGACAGGACTGCGTGGTACTCTGTGATGAGTCAGTCTCTCCAGCTGAGGGATGCTGCCCAGTCCGTGACTCACTGTGCCTCACTTGGTACTGCATTGATGCAAACGCTGCAGAGAACCCGGGTGTCCAGCTGGGCGCTCCTCAGCTGGCAAGTCTTTCCTCTTTGGTCCCTCCTGGGGAAGAGGTTGCCATGCTGAAGGTGCTTTTTAGGATGGTCTTAAGGATCTTGGTCTGCACGGGTCTGCAGACCCCCCTGGGCCAGTCGCGGGGTTCATCTCTGCTGTCACAGAATCACAGAATCACAGTCTGGTGAGGGTTGGAAGGGGCCTCTGGAGATCATCTAGTCCACCCCCCCCTTCAGAGCAGGGTCACCTACAGCAGGTGATGATACAGGTCGGGAGCAGCGATGCCTCTGCACCCACCGAGCGCCCTCCTGCCTTGCGGGGAGCATGGCCGCGGGAGGCAGGAGATGCCCATGCCCCTCTCCGATGCTTATTTTAGGAGCAGCTTTGCACGGCATCAATAACCTGCTGCCGTCATTTAGCAGTCACGAAGTGAGACAGGCTCGGGAAAGCAGGCTATGGGAGGAGGGTGGGAGCAAGGCATGAGCTGATTTAGAAAATAGGCTCTGCAGCGTTTGGGAGCGTGCATGCACGGAGCTGGCTGTCTCGCCTTTGAGCTGAATAATGCACAGTTATTGTAAGTGGCCCTGTTATAATTAGAGGTGTACTGACCTGTGTGACAGCAGCAAGTTGTCAAATGCCACCCACGGGCTAGTGAGCGGGATGAGTAATTTGCACCCCCACCGTCTCTCCCGCTTCGGTGACGGCGCTGGCGGCTGGAGAGGGACCCGGCTGCCCAGCCTGAGCCCAGAGCCCCACCGCCGAGGAGGAGGAGGAGGAGGAGGAAGAGGGGGAGGAAAGACCCTGCTCTCACCTGGTTACTGTTGCTTGGGAAACCACTCCCTCCGCATCCACTTCTTCAGCACAGAGGTTCTGCCTTCCAAAAAGGCAGTATTGTGATGGGGCATCTTAAAACCCAGCACAGGTGCAAGAAAAAGCACCAAAGAGGGATGAAAATATTCCAGAGCGCTTTGTGAGAACAAGTACCTAAAAATATTTGTGTTTTCACGTGCAGCATCAGAGAAACAGACTTGTGATTGTGTGGATGTGGGCTGCAGGCTGTAGTCTGCTGGGCTCTGGAGACGAAGTTTTGGTGCCACAGAAATAAGTGATGACCTTCCACTGACCTCCCAGGTCCAGGGTGTCTCCTGGGGACCAGGAGGAGCACTGGAAAGGCTTAGCTGGGCTCTGCCCCTAACGCCCAGCTGGGGCTGGGGACCTTCCCTCTGCTCCCGTATGGATCAGGCACATTTCTAGCAGGGAGATTTTAACCGATATATTTGTGAGGACAGATGCCTCCAGGGCCTCTGGCTAAGGTGAGGAGAAGCCAGTGCTGTGTGCTGGGGGGATGCAAAAGGGGTGGGGGCACGGAGGAGCCCCTGGCTCCGCTCCGTGTGCGGTGGGGGTGAGGAGAGCTGCCTCTGTGCAGGGCTGGGTGAGGAGCGAGCGTGCAGCCTGCCGGAGCATCGCCTCGGGCAGCAGGGCGACGGACCTGCGTCTCCCCATGGAACTTCCCGGGAGGGCTCTCTGCTGCTGTAGCAGAGCCGGGCAGCCTGCGGGACTCTGCTCGTGCTTAGAGAAACCTTGCTCTACCAGGAGAGAAATTCCAGCGTTTCCTTAAAAAATCATGATTTCCTCTTAATAAAAATTTAGAAGGTTTAAACGCCTCTCTCAGCGGACTTGGGGAAACGGTCTGTGTGTGATTCATCCGGGCTTCCCTTGGTAGCTCTCCTAGAGTGATGCGTTTCTTCTTGCTGTCAACAGGAGAGACAGAAACGTTCAAAAGGAGCTAGTCATAAAGGGGTTTAGCATTTGGGATGGTGGGCGGCAGCCAGGCCATCTGCATGCTTCAGTGAAGCTCCGCTGAGCACCAGCCGCTCTCCTCCCCGGGGCCCCGCGGTCGGATCCCCCCCTGGAGGGGCTGCAGGGGTGGGGATGGGGGAGCGCTCCCCCTGCCTCCCAGCGCCGGGGCCTTGGGGTCAGGAGGAGATGGAGAGTCCGTGCGTGTGCGCAGGACTGAATCTGGCCTGGGTACCGCGCTTCCGGAGACGGCCCCGCGCTTGCTGGGTTCTGTGCAGGGGCCCATACTGGGCTGCATCTGCTTCGGTAGACCGGCAGCCCTTGTGCTCCGAGGGCAGGAGCTACAGCTTGCTTCTAGGGTTTGGGGGGTTGTTTTCCAGCAAACCCGTGATTTTATCCATTCTTTTATCCATATGAGCTTGAGGATGCTCTTGGCTTCCTGTCTCCAGGGAGGAGGCAGTGTCTTTGCTTTAACTGTGCTGTGAGTCCTAAAGAAAAAAAAATTGAGTCAGTTTAGTCAATTTTTCTTTGCCTTTTACTGGGAGATCCCCCTCTGGTCACCCGGGAATTAGATGCAGCTTTTTTCGATGTTCAGATTTTCAAATGGGGATAGTGGCTGTTCGTTGTGGGAGCCTCTGGGTCTGCAGGCAGCCCTTCCAGCTGGCAGCAGCACCACCTTCCCTCGGAAATCGCTCCCTGATCACAAGAACTGGCACTTTTTGATATTCCTAAATGATGACATTAATCATTTGCTATTTTTATTCACTCTGTCAGAAACATGTGGTAATTCCTTTTTGTTTCTCTTTCCTTCTTCAGGCTGCTTTCCAGGCACTTTCAACCCCCTCTTTTCCTTGGCTAGATGGATCCTCTCTGCCCTCCTAAACGCCTTCCCGTGGTTATGGATGAGAGCGAGCAGAAGGTAACAACCAACTTCTTCATCAATTTCTCTTCTTCACTTTGCAAAAAACATCATTGGTTTTGAGATGGTGAAGCTGTTTGTGCTGTACAGAAGGGGCAGGATTGCAGCACCTCTTCCAGTCCATTAGGGACCAGCTGCGTCTGGGGCAGCACTGTTCCCGTTTATGGGAGAAATGGGTGTCCAACGTCAGCATCTCCCTTAAGTCACCATCCACTTGTAATGTCACTTTGATCTGACAGAAAGAGAGACATCTCTCTGAGCTAAAGATCTTCCCATCCGCAACTCTAGGACACTTGATTACCATGCAGCAAGTACATTTTATATTGCCATTACAAATAATTTAGCTACAACAATATGGCAGTTTAATTTACCTTATTTATCTCAATCATTTTGCCTGAGTGAGATAAATGCCTCAGCATGATTTCATGTGGACGCTTCGTCTGCTTTAATGTGGTTACAGGTAAAGGCTGCGCAATACATCTCTGCATGAAAATTAATCTTGCAGGCAATTGGCCTGAATTAAAACACCCAAACCAGATCAACAGAAACTTTGCTCGCACTGTGGCTGTGAACTGTGCCGGTGTGCTAAATGGGTATTATTTTAAAAGTATCTTACCTTCAAGCACAGAAGAGGGAAAAAGGCAATATACCCACATGTCCATGGCCATGTAGTCCTGCTGAGCACATACTTTGCTGCTTCTTTCCTTTTTTAGTTTAGAAATGTCAGCACTTTCCGTTCCCATGGGAACCCTGTCTTTTCCATTGGCACGCCGTCGCATTTAAAGATGCTGGCACTGGAGGGGCTGTGGTCTTTCTGGAAGCGTGTGCTGCCGTTCCCGGCTCCCAGCGTGGCAGAGGGCTGGCGGTGGCAGCCCCGCTCCTTGCCTGGGTGTCCCATTCCTCCCACTGCCCCGAGCGGGGCCGAGCCCAGCGCAGCTCTGGGATTGCAGGGGCAACCTCAGCGAAAGGCGTAACTGGGAGAAGGGGTCAGAAGCTGGTTGAAAACAATTATGGGCCTGATTGATAGCCCTCTTCCAGGTTCCTGGTGGTCTCATGGGAGAGGACAGGATCTTCCCTGTACGGAGGGATACATGGTGGATACATAAGCACGGTGCTGAAATGCCTTTTTGGTGGTGAAACTCATGTTTTCAGAGTAAAAACCTGATTTTGCTACTGTTACAAATCTCCAAGTTAGAAACCAAGTTAGGAGGATCCATTCGCTACTGAAGTCATCTGTAATGTGATAAAATGTCAGTAATGGACTTTGTGAGGTTCATAGAATCATAGAATGGTTTAGGTTGGAAGGGACCTTGAAGATCATCTCATTCCACCCCCCTGCCCAGGGCGGGGACACCTCCCACCAGCCCAGGTTGCCCAAAGCCCCGTCCAGCCTGGCCTTGAACACCTCCAGGTTCAACCAGTCNGTACCATGGCAATGGGCTCTGCGAGAAGCTGCGCCACTCTTCGGAGCTGCTGCTGCTCCTATTGACTGAACTATTTTTCACTCCATATTTATGAGTATTCCCACTCCTGAAGGATGCTGACAGCTCTTCCAGGTATCGCTAATGTGTCGGGCCGGGGGCGTGCAGCCTGTACCCTGTTTCTGCAGGGCAGAGGGAATCTGTCTGTGCCCAGCATGCAGGTCGTGGACGGTGGGAGCCAGGGACTCGCGCCGTGCTGAGGCAGCAGCCTGAGAAGTGACACTGGGATCAGGGTCCCACCGCCAATGCGGTGAGATAGCGCTCGTGTCCTGCTGTTTCCAGCTGACATCGTGCCCCAGCCTGCCGCCTGCCTGCCTCCAGAGCCCTTCCCTGCCAGCGGCCCTCGCTCACAGCACGTGCTGGGGAATCTCTACCTGTTTCTCTTTGGTCTCTCAGCTCCCTTTGTTTTGCACAAGACCTTTTTAATGGTCGAACCGTGCCACCTCGCTCCCAGTTCCAAGGTGCTGTGCGGTGGGAAGGTGCCACTGGCTGTGCCAGGCCCTGCATCGTCACGCTCCGGTGGGGGGTATTTTTGCTAACTGCTTGGCAGGTGCAAAAATACAACTGCAGCTTCTCAGAGCTGCCCACGTGTTGGAGCTGAGAGCAAGAGACCACCTCGGTCATCGCCCCTGGTGCCGAAGGGAAGAGCTCCGCGGAGCTGTGTGCCCCGGTCCTCATGGCCATGCCTGCCCCGTGCCAGGCTGTGCTGAGTCCCTGCTGTCCCCCTCCCACACCCCTATAGACCCCCATAGCCACACGTCTTGGCGCTCGCATCCTGCCACTCCTTGTGGATGCAGCCACTGATGATTTCTGCTCTGCCACGGTGCCCCACGATGCTGAAGTGCATCCGATGCTCTGTGCTGTGTTGGGTTTCTTCAGTGGCACGGTAATGGATTTATTGTGCAAAGGTGTAATACAGTCATTTCAGCTGATTAATAAAATGCAGCACTGCATAATGCAATCTTCCTATTCTGCTGGGAGGTGCATACGGACATTAAATCCCCAGGAAGAGTGGTTCACCCCTGTGAAGAGATGCTGAGCAGGGAGGGGAGCAGGAGGTCTCCCAGGCACGTTCAGGCAGGAGGAGGCAGCCCAGCCTGCAGCGGGGTCCTGCCCTCTCCTGACCAGCCACTCGCTTTCGACCTGTGCCACCCTCTCCTTTCTGCCAGCCCAAACCTGGGCACAGCCCAGCCAGCGCCCACGTGCCCGCTGTCCTCCTGACACACCGTCCCCACAGCACTGTCCCACTCAGGCTGGTGGGAGCTCCGTCCACGTTACGTTGGGTCATTGGGTTGTGCTCCCGTCCCCACTGGCCACCCGTGGCCGTGGCAGCAGCTGGGCCAGTGCCGAGCAGGCACAGGCAAAAAGCCTCCCCCCTCCATTACCCCGGAGCTGGGACGTGGAGCACTGTGCCCTGTTCTCAGTGCCACCTGGGGCACGGAGGTGACATCTCTCCCTGCTCCCGGTACGCACGCTGCAGCGCCCACGGTTGCACCGGAGGCAGTGCAAACGCCGAGCTGTGGCAGCCGCGGTGCTGAGCCGGCACCGCATCCCCGGCGGGGCTGTGCCGCAGCGGAGGCGCGTGGTGCTCCCCCTCCCTGGCGCGATGTGGCTGAGCTCTGGGAAGCCAGATTTGCAGAACAGGAAGGTTAATTGCTATTTGCTTTCAAAGCCTTTATCTCATTTTTTAACTTCTCTCTCTTTCATCTTCCCTGGCTGCTTTTTGAAGAACAGCACTTAGAAATCTGTTTTTCAGGGTCCAAACCAGTTGCAGGTTCAGGACCAGTGAGAATAAACGGAGCAGATGCATCTCATGGCTGTGGTGGTCCCATGTGGTCCCATTGAACCCACGTTCCAGTAAGACAGACTTTGTAGAAACGTGTTTCAGGGGTGTGGGGAGTCATCGAGCCTCCCAAGGGCGGCCTGGCCCCACTGGAACCCCGTGGGCTCCGTCTCTCGTCTCAGCTTCTCTGCGTTGGCTCCCAGCCGTCGGCACCATCTCTGCCTTTCTGTGTTAAATGAAAGAGCCTTTAACTGTCAGGTGTTTTCTTACCATAAAGATATTTATATAATAAAGTCAACTCTCAGTATTCTTTATAAGTTAAACAGATGGAGCTCGTAGGGTATTTTTGTCAGCCTCTCACTGATTTTACTCTTTCTCTTCTGCGCTCTCTGCACATCTCTGCTAAGAACTCAAGCACCAGACTGAATGCAGATTTCCAGTGTTGGTCTAAACACTGGATAATTGAATTTTCCATGGGCAAACTCACTGCCCTGCTCTTCTTGCTGTTGGCGTCGCTTGCCAGGGAGCGCCCCGGACGCTGCCGGCGGGTTGCTTTGCCCCCTGTGCTCTCCCAAGGCTTTCCAGGAGCGCTCTCCGGCACCCTCACCGTGCCCCGCCGCCTGCGCACGGCCAGTGGGTCTTGCACTCCCATGTCCGATTTTACTCTCATCCGTATTAAAGTACTCTCCGTTGGGATGAGCGGAGCGTTTCAGAGCACTGTGTGCCTCAGCTGCTCTTCCTTGTCAGTGACTGTCCTGCCAGGCTGTTAATCATCCGTATGTTTTATCAGCAGTGATCTTGCATTTGCTAACAATTTGCTGATTAGAAAAAATTACTACCGGTCCCTGGTGAAGCCCTGCGGAAGCGGTGCCGTGCGGCGCCGGCGCTGCGCCGCTGTGGTGGCACAGACCTGCCAGCTGGCCAGCACCTCCTCCGCCTGGACCTCTGCATGGGGCTCGTCTTTGCAAACCCCATACTATAGCACATCTGCACAACTTCACTTAACTGTGATCTTATCAAGGAATGAAAACACGTTTATTTGACACAATCTGCTGTCTATAAAACCGTGTTGGCAATAATTATGGTTTTGTCCCTTAATTCTGTCTCAATTTTTCCATTAGCTTTCCTAGCTCAAAACCTGCCAGTCTGCTTGAACATCAGTACAGCATCAGCACTTTGCTTTCTCTCGGATTTTCCCCAGTATTCAAAAGTGTATTCAAAATCAACAGCATTGGGTCAACCAACTCTTTTCAGATTCAGGTGCTCCTGATCGCGGTTATTTCACATCTTCCCCGGCTTCCGGATTGGAAACGTGTTTGTCATTCTTCTCTGGTTCAGGCACTGCCCTCTGCTCCGTGCCAGGTGCGGAAGACAATGCTCACTGCCCCATCTGATCTGTGCGCGCAAAAATCAACTGTCCCACTGTTTCAGAGGAGCTGTGGTCCGACACGTTGTTATCCGATTGCTCCCGGTAAACACACAGGTCCTCTGGTTGTTTCTGATCCTTCCCATCCATGGGTTTTTTCTCTTTGTCAGTTTTGTATATTTTATGACTTCTAATTGATCAGCTCATGTCTGCTTCCCCATTTCTCTTTTGCCAGGTATTGGGTTTTAATTTCTCAGTGCAGGCTCTGACCAAGAATACATTTCTACTCAGAAATACTTTGCTCTTGATTGCAGAGTGGCGGTTATCGACTGCCCGGTGAGCTCCTCTCAGTGTTGACTTTCAGTCGCAGATTTCTCTCTCTGTTTTCTTCTCAATCTCTTTGTTCCTAATTCAACTCATTAGAAGCACCAAGTATGTAAAAATATTACTACAGTTAATGAACGTGCTCATTTAATAAATGTGTCTAGTAGGTGTATTTAATACCACGTTAGCTACAACTGTGTAATTGTAATGCATTTTCATTTTTGTAAAGGTTTGGCTTAGTACAGAGGATATTCTTATTGCAATTATTCCTAAACTAACTTATTCAGAGCTTTAAGTACGTCTGTCGATACATCCATATATACGTTCTGGGCTGGACCATCCTTTTCTGCTCACGCTGAACGCGGTCGGGTGGTGACTACTGATCTTGGGGCAGCCGTGTGCTTCCCGCCTGCGGCTCAGTGCTCCTAAGAAAGTCCAGAAGAGACCTGCAGCCTTTGGGGTCTGTCTCAGGGCTGAAGAACCCGCGTCCCCCAGTGCCGAACCTCCTGGGCGGGTTGGGACAAGGCACCAGCAACGCCGACCGAAGGGGAAGAGGAAAGCTGTCCCTATGGAGAACCTGAAAGGGGGGGCAATGTTGAGATAATAGCCCGGGTAAACGGGCTTCTTGTATTTTGGAAACCAGATGCCAATTGCTTTCCTAAATATGCTTCCACTAGGGTGTTTTTTCTTACAGGAACTACTTGTGGTTCCTATGCACAATACCTACTTTTTAATTTCTTTTCCGCAGCTCGGCACAATCGCTGACTCCCAGACAGCATTGAGGAATCCGCAGGGAAAAGAGAATTTCATATTGACTCTAAATAAAAAGGTAACTTCGCACAAAGAAAAAAAAATCCAAACAAAGCAGCAGCAAAACCCCCAGGGTTTCCGAAAGCGGGAAGGAAGGTTTCATTCGTTACCTGGTGCCGCTGCTGCGGCTCCCAGAGAGCAGCCCTGCTGCAGCACCGCGAGGCTGCGGGAGCTTCCATCCTCCCCCCATCCTCTCCTGTGGGTAAAATCCTTTGAAACGCATCTTTTTCCTTATGATTCATTAACCTGTAAAAACGATCTGTTTTGTGGAGAAAAGGCCGTTTACTGAAATAACAAGTGGACATCATTGCTGCATCGATTTTCCAGGGTCTTATCAATAGAAACAGTATTAAGTAACTCGGGCAGACTGGAGGCTGTGGGCTAACACACTGGCTGTACCTCGTTAGGCTCTAACGCCAGCCAGCTCCGCCACGGTGTGTGCCACGGTGTTCCAGTGGGCAGAATGAAGAAGATGGGAGCGCTGGCAGAGCTGGCTGGAGGCGTCCCCCCAGCCCCATCCCGCTCAGCCCGCTTGCCCAGCCCGAGCTCCGTTATCCCGGCTCGCTGCCCGCTCTGACACGGTCTAATACATTTGTGTCATCAAAATGCCACAGTTTTTGAAGATGATTTCTAGGGGCGGCAGTGTCTCAGTGCACCCGCTGCCTCTCCAGGTGGGCCCCGAGCAGCCAGAACGGCGAGCACCCATCTCGTTATCTCTGCCCACCCGAAACGCGCAGTAAATGCACGAGCCTCAGAAATGCAAGGGATTATCGGCTCCCTGCTGGCAGCCTAATGACGTGTCCGCAAATGCGCAAATTATCTTTGCAGTTCTCTTGCAGCTACAATTGCCAAAAAAATCTGTCTATAAAATGAAGATAATAAACAGTAAATATTCAGCCTAGGCTGTTGAATTTTTAGGTGTAGAAGCACCCCAGGAGTCCATTTTCGTCAGCCAACAGGGTTCTACTAGAAATATTTTGAAGATAGTAATTTTAAACGTATTTAAGAGAAAAATAAAAGCAAGTTAGGAAAAGCAATGCCCATTGCCTGAAACACTCATCATCCAAATGCATTTTCTTTACACGGTGCCCGAGCACTGGCCGTTCTCGCACGATGTCTGAGGCTGAGTACCTCCCGCCCCTCTCTTCCCTCGGCAAACAGTGTTTTAAAGGCTCTCGGATCTGCGCAATGTGTGTTTCAATTACGGCGCTTCACCCGTTCCTCCTTCCTTTGGAAAAACACTAATTGAGCATTTGATTCGCCCGCGCATCGGCGGGACAGCGCCGTCCCCTGCAGCCAGCCCGGCGGCCTCGCGCGGCGCAGCCTGACGGAGCAGGGCAGGATGAGACCCGCAGGCTGGGAGCACGCCAGGGCAGGCAGTTGTCATTCCGCATTTATCTGCGGAGCCATCGCCTCCAGCAGCGCGCAGACCTCCTCTTCCCACCGAGGCTCTGAAGATGTTTCACAAATGGAAAGGAGGAGTCTCCCGCCGCTCCCGCAGCCAAGGTGGGACGGCGACGTCGGCCGGACAGCCCGGTCCTCCCGACTGTCCCTTGCTCTGTGCCCCGCAGGCTCTGTGGCTCTCCTGCCCGCCCCGCGGGTACCTCCGTGTGCCACGACACGCGGGGGATGTTTCACCCGTACGAGAGCCGAAGCGACAGCCCCTCCGCCTGCTGCTGGAAGAATCAGGCAGAGTTCAAAGCAGAAACGCCACGAGTAGTTTAGATTAAATCCAAATTAAATCCAATGCTTGTCAAACCTTGTGCTATTACGAGGAGGGGCTGGAGCAGAGTCCTTGGCTATTTGCTATTAATAGGGTCAGGCTGCGGACTCGGGGGCTGCTCAGCCTCGGGGCAGCACACCTCCCTGCCTTCCTCAAGGAAAGAGGTATTTTAGGAGGGTTCCCAAAGGCTCGTCTCCTGCCATGCCCTTGCAGGGGCTGGGGAGCAAGCTGGAATTAACACCGGAGGATAAGCCGTGGTTTTTTCGGTGGGAAATACGCCAGCTTGGCTGCACTCTGCGCAGAGCGTGGAGCCCGGGTCAGCTCGAAACGTGGCTGGCAGCCCGCAGGCAGATGGGGCCCGCAGTGGTGGCAGTGGCTGCTCTTCTACGGCTTAGAAAAACACCGAGTTCAGGCAACTGTGGGATTTTTGCAAGGGCTCATCAAGTGTCTCGCTATGGGGTGGCCTGTCTGGTTAGGGGAGAAGAGTCATACCGGATACCTGCCCTCCCAAACCCTGCCCCCATCTCCCAGGGCCATCCTCGCTTGCTGACATCCCACCCATCCCACCATGCGCAGCGGGACCCAGAGCCACTCAGTCGGCTTCTCCTGCCCATCTTGGCTCCAGAGCCAGACCCACAGCTCCCACACCCGGCCCTGGATGGTCCCCACATGCCTGCCCTGGCAGCTGCCCTAAGTTATTACCCCTGCCATGAAAGGCCACCAAATTCCTGCAGTGCCTGGGTCCTCCCATACTTGGTACCCTCCCACTGGTGGTGGTCTGTTTGAGCACCGGCTCCAGCACTGTGAGGGCTCTTCTGCTGCCGCTCCGTGCCTGCTGGCGCCCGGGGAGCCCGCTCCTGCGGAGGCGGACAGACGGGAGCCCCTCACAGACGAGGGTTCCCCCGGGCACTTGAAGGACGGGCCGTCAGCAGAGCTGAACAGGGTTAGGGTGCTCCAGTCTTGTTGGGTTATGTTCCCAAGTCCCTCAAGCATCCTTGAAAAGTAAATATTTACTTACACGCAAATTCCTGCACGCACATCAGGGACAGCATTAGCAAATCTAAGACCTCATGCCTGAAAATCAGGAGCCAGGGGTGCAAAGCCTGAGATGGACAGCAAAAACCCCCAGGGCTGCTTTTCCTGCTGTCTTATTGCTGACCCCTGCTGAGCACCCTCTGGTCCATATGCCTCGCATTTTCAAGCCTTCTTTTGCAATCAGGAGGGATAGATTTTTATTTTTTCTTTGACAGAGACTGTGATTACTTCTTACTCATGGAGAGCAAGGAGCGGGACTTTCAGAAAAATACCACCAAATATCGCAAGAATCGTAAAAGAAATCACAAGTGCTGGCTGTGATGCACAGTGGTGGGTCATGGCAAAATTTGACTGGGTGTGTTGGTGGGGACACGCGACCCAGTAACGCATTTGTACAGACCCCCCAGTTCACAGTACAGAGACAGAGATACCCTTCTCTCTGCCTGTTACAGCATTTACGGAAATGGTCTGTAAATAGAGTTATAGGAATATTTTAAATGGATTTCTGGGCTGGGTTCAGAACTATTCCCTATTTGTATTCTCTAAATATAAACCAGAGTGTATCTTGCTAGCAAAAAACTGCCAAGAGCGTTTTTCAGTGTTACCCTGTGAGTACCCAAGGAGACTGAAAGTTGTATTTGCACTTTTATGGATTGGTGATGTAAATGTCTGCCAAACCAGTGACTCAGAAAGGGGAGAAAATCCTGCGTGCCCCATCTCGCCAGGCACAAGCACGGTGCCTCCAATCTGGAGTCTCTGCCGCGAGCGCACAGAGCAAAGCTTTTTCTGACACACTTATGATTAGCTCTGCAAGCAGGGAAAAAAGTCAAAGCAATTGTTTTCTGTAAATTTCCGGCTCAAATAGTCACACCTTGTGCTGTCTCCCTCCTTCACAAGCACCTTCCTCTACCGGGGGAGACACGGTGGTGCTGCTGGTGCGACGCTGAGAGCGGGCGGTCAGCTCCCCACCACGAGGGGCTCAGCCAGAAGGAGCTCCCTGGGGAAGGTGAAGAAATCCAGGGATGAAGAGCTTAAAAAGGATCTGCTCCTGGCCAGGCTCTGCCCAGCACCTTCCCCGCCCCGAGAGCTGCTCTGCATCCCTGTGGCTCACGGAGGAGCAAAAAGGTCTATGTGGCGACTACTGTGACCTGCCCAGCGGCACAGGCTCTATAGCTACTCCCCAAAATACCTGCCTCGAGCCAAAAATTGTGTGCTAGAACTGAAGGAGACCTCCATCTAATGAGCCTGTCCCTGAATGTCAGCAGTAATTAATGTGCATCGCCCTGCAGGTTCCCCCCTCCTCCCAACAGGCTGAGATTTTATCCTCTGGTCATAATTGCAAATTATGGTTAGAACTTGAAGTGCCTGGGAGTCGGGAAGCTGGATGCTACAGCCCGTTCCCCCATAGCTACACGTGGGGCGGTTGCTGGGACGGTTCCAGCCCCGTTTTTCACTCCCGGCCCTCTTACAGCTGACTTCCATCCCCACCGCCTTATTCTTCACCCTCATCCTCTTCTCTTTCTCTCTCCTTTTGAGTCTCCTCCTTTCCTCACCTTTCTTTGCCTCCTTCTTTTCTCTTCAGCTCAGCATGAAACACCCTCCAGGAGCGTGGTGGGAGATGGTCATCCCTTGTGGCACATGAAGCCACCTCTGAGAACAGCAGCCCCTTCCCATCAGATAGCGCTGCTAGAAATAATATCAGGATATGCAGAAATAATAAAGGGACCAAAGACATACATACAAATACGTATGGGGCACATCATCCTCCTTCCCCCTGTGCTGGAAGAAATCATGGGAGAAATAAGACTTGGGGGGCTTCTTGTTGGTACGGCACGTCTCTTCCCCAGCCAGTTCCCCCATTGCATGAGAGGTGTCTGAGGGACATCATCTGAGCTGAAATAACTAGAACTTATTGACCTAATTTTGCTGGAGGAGGTAACTCAGCTGCTGGCTGGAATGTTTCCCGCGGCTGTTAGTGCTCAGCTGAAGGTGAAAGGTGTACAAACACGAGCTAAAGGGCTCCCACGCTCCGCAAAGACTGACCGATGGCGGAACACTCCCTCGTCTGCATCCCCTGGAAAAACCTCCTGCCTGTAGCCAGCACAGAGTTCTAAAATACAGGCATAAAGCCAGAGCTGGGTCCCTCGTCCGTTACCATAGTGTTATACTTATTCATTAGTGTAGAAGAATGCTGTCTGAAGGATGTACAAGCATTTATTCCCGATTCAGACCGGGTAAATGTAAGGGAACGCAGATGCGCAGGGACTGGCTGCAGCACCCACGTGAGCCTCTTTCGAGAAGAGGTTAAGTCTTCTTTTCCAAAACTTTTCATCAACAAAAAGTAATTAAGGGATAACAGAGAATTTGGTCTTCGGTCTCTCTCTCTTCTATAGAAAACTGAGAGCACGTGTGAATTGATGAGTCGATGCCCGCTTCGCTCTGCAGATAGCCTGGGAGAACGGGGCAGGGACTGAGAGTTCAGCTGATTTGGGAGTATAATGCTAACGCTGACAGTGCTGTTGACCGTTTAAGTTATGGGCAAACCCCGTGAGCTGGGCCACGGTTTGACATCTCGTCTGGATGGCGCTGGGCTCGCGCTGGAGCTCAGATGATACGAACTGTTGTTTTCCTATAATTTCAGATTCAGGTACCTGCTGAAAAGCAAAGCAAAGCTGACAGCATCGCTTCCCGGCTCCGGATGAAGAAAACGCGGAAAGTATCCCAACAGAACAGGCTGTGGTTCAACAAGAAATGCCAGTTGAAGCAGAGGTCTGTGTTTTGGTCATTTTGAGCACACTAACTAGTTATTACTTACAAACATCAGCATAATTTAAAGATGAACAGTCACCGTTTAACGCTGTGCCAAGGTCGGAGTGAGGCTGTGGGTCCCATAGAGGTCTCCGGCCGCATCCCCGGAGCCGGGCACTCGGGCACCCCCGGCAGGGAGGTCTCTGCTGACGGCCTCACCCCTGGGAACACCCAGGGTTTGTTCTCCACACCTCGCGTACAACTGCATCCGTCCCAAAGCTACAGCTAGCTGTGGATGGGAAATTATAATGGATGATGAATGTATGGATTATGGGTGATAAATAGATAATGCATGACATTTTCCATTGAAATACCCAAGACGGGCAAAAAGCAATGCATTACTTTTGAATTTAATGCAGTTATTGCATTTTTGCTTCTGTTAACATTAAATATTCAGACAGCTGAGTACTTTCCAAACATCACCTGAACACACTGGCCTTGATTGGCGTTGACTTTGTCAATGCACCATCTATTATTGCACCAAATAAATGCAAAGTAAGACAGGTAATTGGCTGTTTATACTTTGAAATATAATCGGAGCTCCTCAGGCCTGACTGTGCTGGGTACACAGGCACGTTCCACCCAGAGGCTGGGAGCACCAAGCCAGCCCGGGAGCCCGAGCAGGGCTGGGGAGCCGGGCGCCATGGGATGGGGCTGCTGGTGCAGCCTCCCTCCTTCGCACGGAGCCGAGTTTCTGCCCTGCGGCAGAGGCAAGGCGGGTCCTGACGGCCCCTCGGCACGGTTTCCCACACCCAGCTCCGCAGACGCGTGTCCTGCCGTGTGCTGGATGCTTTGCAACGGTTTGTGATGCAAGTGCCGCCCGCGGGATGGGGGTTCGCGCTGCCCTCTGAGGCGCGTTCTGCTCCGCTCCTCTGAGCAGCAGCAACAGCCACGCTCGGCCCCCCCGGGGCTTTGGGGCACAACCTCTCAGTGAAACGTAACCTCCTGGAAGACAGATACACCTAAGAATTCACTTTAAATATACTTCTGGAAAACTGCATTTTGGGTTTTCGAGCTCAAAACTGCAAGTAACAGAGAATCCAAATATGGAGAATTCATATGGTTTACTGTATTAATTATTAAAAAGAAAAAAAAAGACATTACTCATCAAAACTGGATTCTTGTCGATCGAAGCTGGGGAACAGAGAGTATTTTCATAAAGGCATCTCCCAGCCTTTGATACGCTCGGCGGAAACGTTTTCAGGTAGTTTGAGCGAGAGGCGTAGAGCTGCCCTCAGATGTCTGACTGCAGCAACGTTCCCCGCTCGGAGCACGGGCTGAGGCAGCGGAGGGGGCTGAGCTCAGTCAAGGGGCTCCCGCATCGCCTCAGTGACCGCCTTTAAAAAAATAAAAGCGCGCTTTCTCTGCCGCAAACTGGAACCTCAGCAAAACTGTTCCCTTGGTGGAGGAACAAAGTTAGTAGCCGAGCCGTGGCATGGGCGAGAGGCTCCCTGACAAAGCCCTGGCTGCCGTGGCATGAATGCTCTCTTCATTAAGCCGCTCAGCTGGCGCAGAAGCTTCTGTTCTTGATGAAAGCAGCACCTGCTAATGCTGAGGATCCCATTCTTCATTAACAGTTCAGCTGGTTCAGAAGGGGAGCTCTGAGGCAGAGGAACAATTTATGCAGAGTGGGATACATGACAAAGTAGCAGCTACTTTAGTGAATACAAGCATCTTTGTAAAAGTGCCCAGATGGTTCAGGAGCGAGTCCCGTTCTTTGTGAAAAGCGCCGTTGTTGTTCTGGGCTCTGCATCACGCCTCCTACCAACGTGCCGGGCACAACCCGTCTTCCAGGGGATCTGCAAAATTCAGTCTCCCGACAGATATCCCACACGGGCCAAGTCTCTGGGTTTGCCATCGTTTTTTTTTCCAGCAGAATAATGTCCACTCCGAGACGTTGCCCACTGTCTCTGTCTCACTGCTGCAGCCACCACTGCCTGCAACACCACGTTCCCAGTCTGGCATTTACATCAGCTGGACGTGTAGATTAATTGCCTGTTGGATACTAAGATAACCAAGCTGGGTCCTCCTCTGTAGGGCCTCCAAGGGCACAACTGTCACGGTGGTGCGTCCGGCCCGACGGGCAGAGCCAGCGCGGCCAGCCTGGCTGGGGACGGGGAGGCAGGGGCTCGGGAAGCCTCGTCTCTCGTGACCCGTCATGGGGACAACCCCTGAACTGTACAGCCCCAAAGAAAAGCACCAGGTTCCCAGCCCCACACACCGGAGTGTGGGGTCCCCACAGTGAGGATGGTGTGTCAGGGATACGAGAGCCCGGAGAGCCACCGGCACCTTGGAGCAATTCCCCTTTGGAGCGGAGCTGGGAAGAGGTTAGCTGGGCGGCGTGGGGCAGGGCGGGATGCTGCCCGGCAGCCAGGAGAGGTCTGGAAGCATCGCTGGGAAGGAGCTTGTGCTGCCTGGGGAAAGGGGAGGAACGTGGGTTTGTAAACCATCTTTCTGGCTGGGAAGGCAGGGAATGAGCAAAGCTGGAGCGGGGATAACGCGGGGAGCAGTCAGACAGCCACACAGGTGGACTCTAAGGCGGGGGCTCATGAGGGGAGGACGGGAGCTGCACTGCAGCCTGTGAATGCAGCTGGAGGGGATGAAGACGAGTCTCCAGGCAAAGATGAGCTGAGTCAGGCGGGCGCAGTGGGGACAGGGCCCGTGGTGCAGTGGGGTAGACCAGAGGCAGCTTAACATGGACCCTCTCTGTGGCCTCTGGTTCGGGCATTTGTCAGCACGTGTGGAGGTGGGAGCACTGGGGAACCCCTCTGTGCAGGGATGGCCATGGAGATCGTGACACCCCGGCGGGGAATGGCCAGAGCCGGAGATCTGCAGTGCTGCCGGCTGGGCTCCCGTCCCTGGTGGCTGCTGACACTGCCACCAGGTATTTCACTGCTCCAGAGTAGCACCAACTGCATCCGAGTGAACGCTCATCACTTTTAGAGTCCATTTTGTTTAATAACTAGAGATTTAGAAGTTTCCTCCCATAGTGAATGAATAATAAGCGAGAAGCTCATGCCCTGAGGACCCCCCCAGCTGATCGTTTGGGGTGGTGTAGGGCTCTGCTCAGAGGGCCACGCGAGCTGACCCCTCTGCGGGAACACCAACCCATTGACCCTGATGCACCCCCGGGGAGGCAGCTGGGCACAGGCGGGTGCTTCAGCAGTGACCTGCGGGTCCACTGGGTCGGGCGCATTCACCTCCCATCCCCGGGGATGCCACTGCGTCTTTCGGGGGTCGGGAAAGGCCTCTCCCCACTTCTCCGCTTCAGTGGTCCGGGGCGAGGACACAGCCTGCCACAGGCATCCGCATCACTTGCCCCACGCATCCGCATCACTTGCCCCACGCAGGGTTCACCGCAACGGGCACCGCTCGCAGCGCCGGCTGCCCCCCCCGGACCGCGGGCTGCCCCCGAATCCCCCCGGGGTGCGGGGGGGGACACGACCCCCTCTGCGGGCGTCAGGCTGCGGGGAGCGGGGCCAGAAGTTGCGGGCAGGAGGTGAAGACACCCGCAGCCCCGCAACCCTGCCCCGCTGCCCCCCGGGGAGCCCCGCGCCCCTCCGCGCCCGCGGAGCCCCCCCCCGCGCGGGGCTGCCCG